>VXAX01002252.1:165383-212501 GCA_013399835.1 Leptocoma aspasia | reverse complement strand
CGCCCCTCGGTGCCCGCAAGCCCCGTCCCTCGCCATGGCGGCCGCCGTCGCCGGGCTCCGCGCCTCTTACCACCGCATGCTCGACCGCATCGAGCTGATGCTGCCGCCGCGGTTCCGGCCCTTCTACAACCACCCGGCGGGTAATGGGCGGGGGTCACCTTGGCCCCCGGCTGAGCCGGCGGGGAGCGGAGCGGGGGATGCGTTCCCGGCGGGTGGGGAGCGGGATCGGGGCTGCAGTGGCGCGGTTTGGGTGATTCTGGCGCGGGAAAGCGGCCGCGGAGCGGAGTCGTGCTCCGTAACGGGGAATATGTTGTGTTCGCGAAGGGAGGATGGGATAATCAGGCACGGCACGGGGGTCCGGGATGGATGCGCTGGTGTCACTGTCACCAGTGGTACCGCGGGGTGGATCCGGGGATGGCGTGGGCTGCCAGCGCCTGGGGATGTCACGGGTCTAAAGTGGCCCGGAGGCCAGGACACTTCTTTCAAGAGGCAGCCGCTTCTTTCAAGAGGATGTGCTGGAAAAATCATAGGATGGTGGAATGGTTTGCGTTGGAAGGGATATTAAAGATCATCCAGTTCCACCCGCTGGCACGGGTAGGGACACCTTCCACCAGACCAGGCTACTCAGAGCACCATCCAGCCTGGCCTTGGACACTTCCAGGGACGGGGGAGAGCGCTCCCAGGGTTCCTGATCTTGAAATGTGCCCTGGGCAAGTCAGGCAGCCTTTGGTTTTATCTCCTTTCTGCTGAATCCCACGCTTCTACCAAAGGCGACTCGTGCCCTTGGTGAAGTCGCTGAAAGACTCCTGTGGGTAAAGAATGAGCTCCCCTCACCTGACCTACAATTTACCTTTCCGTGGGCAAGCGTGGGGGTTTGTGCTATTAGGGAGAAACGTCTGGTAAAATGATCTCATTCGGTGCCACTTACGTGGTGTTTGTCATGTAAACAAATTGCGTCGGTTGTTAAAATGAGCGCCCGATAAAATCCTGGCATTCCATAGGCTCTGTCCCCACCGTTGTGTGTCGGTGTCACAGGCATCCTTGACTCTTCACCTACCAGGAACATGCACTGTGCAAATGGACTTTGGTTTGCAGTCAGTTGTTCTACCCTCTTACAATGGCCCTTTCTTGGGAGGAAAGTCGTTGCTCTAAAGAAATCACAGATTGTGATTTTCTCAAAGAGTGAAAAGTGCTGTTCTCAAAATGTTTGATTTGTGCTGAATTCACTCGACCAATATATTTAACATTAACGTATTGTTGTTATATATAAAGACACAATATGTCCAGCACTGAGAGACACATTCCTCTGGTGTGAAATGTGGCAGCTTCCAGATGCTTTTAGTGGATACAGGGCACAGCAAGTACTGGGAACATCCATGTTCCTTCATCACCAGAGCTGTAGTGGTAATTGGAGAAGGTTTTGGAGGCTCCCTTGCAGTGCTTTTCATTTCACAAAACTGCCTGTGGGCTGCTTTTGGCCATCACCATAATGTTGTAATTAATAAATCTATTTTTAAAGATTCTGTGTATATATATGTTATATATACACACACATATCTATCTGTCATAATCCAAACTGATGGTATAAGTGAAGAAAGTCACAAGCACAAGCAAGTATAGAAACTGAACCCGTGCAACTTCTATTTTAGCTTTGAAGGTACACTTGTGAGAGAGTTATGCAATAGATGTCACTCTGACTGCAGGAAAAAAAAGTGGGTTAAAAATGAAAGGCTTTCTTTTATCTCCAGTGACATCTACATCTCTAGTCTAATTCAGGAATATAAGCATCATTGTCATGAAATTATAAATCACTTTTGAGACATGAAGCACTTTCTGGCATAAAGCAAGCTTCCAGCAAAATAATTGATGCCTGTTAGGAAGTGTTTCTTTGGCTGGCATTGCTGGAGGACACTGGAGGGCCTGGCACACCAACTCCCCAGGATGCCATGGGAAAGCTTGGGCTGAGCTTGTGCTCCCTCCCCTTTGGCCTCTCTGGTTCACTTTGCCTGACTAAACTCAAGTTTTCAGGACAAAGACTTCTTATACTTAATGGAAGTCATAAATTGTATAAACTGGTCACACACATGATATCCAAATTCGCCTCTGGTGTCATATTAATCCTTGAAAAATTCTGGATGTCAGGAGCTGGGAAGAACTCACCCAGGCCAGGTGCTAGCTGGAGTGCCCCCAAGGAGAGGTGTTTGATAGTCTTAGCTAATTACAAACTTGGCTTGGAACCTTCCCTGTCTCCAGTTGTTTCTTAGTTCTGCAGTGAGCAGTTTGAAATGGTTGAGTTTTCTATTATTAATAAAAATTAATGTCAGTCTCCTTGAAAACTCTACTAGCTGTTTAGGGAATGTCAGTTTATTAATTTATACTCACTGCACATCCTCTAGTACACATCTGAATTTGTGTTTTAGAATAAGATAAATGTTAGTAATTAAAGCTACTCTGTAAGACTGCTTTATTTATAACAAGCTGTATTTGCAGCCTGATACTGACATACGAACTAAGTGCCTAAGAGAACAGCAGCTGGAGTTTGTATCTTTAAAGGATGAACATTAAGCTGCTGTTACCTAATATTCAACAATATTAGACAAAAGGTAATGTGCTTGTAGTTACTAAATGCAGTTTGAAACTTGATCACAAGCAGGGTGGGTTAAAAAGGGCTTTATGCAAGGCTGCCAAGCCAGCTTTTGTTTCCCAACTCCTAGTTTTAAACTTGAGGGTGGTTAAAACTGGAAGTACAAGTAGTTAGTGCAAGGTCTTTTTTTTTTAAGGCTGAATTGTTAGTCAAGAAATAGCTCTCATAAAAAGCAGGCAACCAAAGTCTTGGTGGTTAGTCCTGTGTGATATATTACAGTGAAAACTTGGCTTCATCTTGCATGTTATCAGAGTGCTGAGCAGTGACCTAAACATTAATTTTTTGTGATAAATTTGGAACGGTGTCCTGACTGTTTTGCAGGGGGTTGGTACTTTGGATTGTGGTCTCTTATTTAAGACTTGGAGCAGAAGTCCCAGATTAATGATTTCTGGCATAGTTGTAGGTGTGGCTTTACAGGGCTTTATTTCAACCATCCAGTTGCTATTTTAGCACCACTGAAAATTATATGTATTGGTAAGAGAGTTGTTTTTCCCCAAGTCCCATGCCATTGGATTTTTCTCCCTTCCTTCTTGAGATTTCATCCTCTTCCCCCATAATCCTCCTTTGCCTACTGGTAGATTTTTGGGGTGTTTTCCCTATTCCTAGGCCTTTTCCTAACTCTTTCAATTATAAATGCATTTTGCCTGCTCTGGTGTCCTCAATTGCTTAAACATGGACATACAAAATCCTATCCAGGTGTTGCAGAAATGTGTGGTGTGATTACACAACTGAAGGTTGATGCACTGAGTTGATGAATTATGAGTATTAGGTGCTAGAACTTGTACAGCAGTAGAAACTGCTAATATAAACAATTCATTATTTAAAAAAAAACCAAAACAAAATAAAACAACTTATACTTACTGTGGGTATTAAAACAGCCACATCTTACTAAATAATTTAACTTATTTTCTCCCATCCTCCCTCAGGTCCCAAAACAGTGTTTTTCTGGGCACCTGTTATGAAATGGGTAAGTACAAGATGCCAGCTGGTGTCTGGGTGTCAAGCCCAGGGCAATCTGCAGCAACACATGAGCAAGCAAGAGTTTCCCAGCAGATACTTGAGCCTGCAGAAAGATTAGAGGCTCTGATTCTTAATATATGGGGAGGAACAAAATTAGCCTTAATAACAGATAGCACGACATGAAGGGGATACAGCATGGAGAGAATGCTTTGTGGAAGAATTGTGCTTTTCACTGAGTTTCACAAAAGCTTCCTCTTGTGAAACACCAGCTGTTACTCAAGGTAGGCATGAGCTGGCATGATGCAAAACTCCTAAAGCTTGTGTTTCTTCTGAGATTGAGGAATTTGAGAAGTATCTTAAGGAAGCCAATTCCTAAGCTTCATAGCTTGAAAGCTGAAGCATGTCAGTATGTGAGGTAAAAGACAAAAAAGACATAAAAACAAAGGCAGCTGCCATTGTGGCTGTCAGTGGTGCTCTGCCTCCTGTGAGGCTCTGCTTCCCACTTGGCTACAGCCCTGGGCTGTGTTTGTGCCCAGGTGATGCAAATGCCACCTCCCAATTCACTGTGCTCCTCCGAGGTGTTGCAGTGATACAGATAAAACAAGAGATCTCTAAACCCACTAAAGAGGGTTTGATCTTCCTGTTTGGTAAGAAGCAAGGATATTGATTGATAACAAGCAATAACCTGCTCTTACCATTGCCAGCTGCTTTGTAACTTTGCCATTGTGAACCCCAGCTTTTTATAGGCCACAGGCAACACACTCTGCTCTAAGCTACAGCTTGGTTTCTTTGTCAGATGTCTGGACTGGAGCTGCAGGAACCATGGTTAACCTTCCCCTTCCTCAGAGGTTCTCCCTGAGCACACAGGCAGCTCTTCTGTGCCCAAGGAGTCCTGAGGGAAGGCATTAGGACTATCTTACTTGGGGGTTTTGTTTGGGGTTTTTTGTGAACTGGTGTAACAGGAACATGAAATTGTATTTCCAGTAGAGGGCAATAACACAACAAACAAACCAAGCAGAGTGTTTGCTACTAATGTCAAGTAGATCAGCCAAGCTATTCCTCAATTCACCTGCAAGTTTTATACTGTTTTTGAATAAGTATTGAGTAATTAATTTAATATATATATAGAGTATTATTTTATATTTTATTATTTTATATTAAATTCAATATTTTAGTATTATTGAGTTTATATTTTAAAAAGTACTTTTACCCCCTCAGATGAAGCTGAGTGAAGACTATATGGGGTGAAATTTACCAGCAGTATCTTAGCCTGACCTGTGGGAAGAAGGCCCTTATTTAGATAAGCCTCTACTTGTTGCATGAAAACCAGGGTGGGTGTGTTTAAATTAACCTTGTTCTTGAATTAATACAAAACTGCCAGTGCCTGGGATTTTATTGCCACCCAGTTGTAGCTGCCATAACCATTTCCTACCACGAGGGACTGGAAGTGGATGGTGTCTCCCAGAGTCTAATTGCTCATAGAATAGTTGAGCTATCCCATCTCCTTGAAACTTGATCCCATCTCCTGCATAATGCAGTAGCATAAGCACTGAGCTGGGAAGCAGCTTCCCCTTGTAAAGCTCTTGATCTGTTACAGGAGTCCCAGCCTGGTGCTCACTGAATTTCTCTTTGCAGGGCTTGGTGGGTGCTGGACTGGCTGACATGGCCAGACCAGCAGAAAAGCTCAGCACAGCACAGTCTGCAGTACTAACAGCCACAGGTAAACCACGCTTACTCTGTCTTTTCACACAGCACCATCTCAGAATCTTCCATCAGTACTACCCCACCTCTACAGAAAGGTTTAGTTTTAACATGCTAGCTGTCACTACTGCTGTTGGATGATAATTTTAGGCCAGACCTCTACTTGTTATTAAATCAGTAAGCATTCTGTAAATATGTAACAGTTTTCTACACCTGTCTTAATCTGGAAATGTTCAACACAAGTTGCTACGAGTTAGGACATGAGTGTCATCCCTTAAATTACCATTATTCCATTCCTTGCAGGAAGTGACCTCTTTTGCTTCAGATCAAGTAATTTTGAAATCAGTCCAGGATAAAGTGACTTTTTTAGAACAGACTTTAAGGGATTTAAGAATGGTAGGGTAATTACACTAACAAAACTGGAAAGAATTTCCAAGTGTTACAAGAAATTGGAAGCAGTGGCACATTAAGCTACTGGACTACTGCACTGTTGACTGCCAAGAATTCTCACACTGGCAGAAACAATATTCTGTAATCCTAGAATCATATAGATTGGAAAAGACTTTTAAGATCATAGAGTCCAACCATTAACCCAGCACTTCCAAGTCCACCACTAAAATGCATCTCTAAGTGACACAACTACACTTCTTATAAACACCTCCACGGATGGTGCTGCAGCACTTCCCTGGGCAGCTTTTTCCAATGCTTTTCCTGTCTGAAAGGGTTCTCCAGACTCTGATATCTGATACAGTCCTGTGCATTTTGCATAAGTTTTGCATAATCCCCAATGTAGTGCAGCAAGCTGGAGATACAGCAAAATACCACTACCTTGCAATGTTGCTGGAGAATTAAGGTGTAGGCTGCTGTAGACTACAGAGGATCTTTGATATTCACACTGTGATTGACCTTACTGTAGCTATTTTACAAAAATGCAGTATATACCTGTAGGTGTCCCACTGGCACTTTTCACTGAGGAAAAGATAGTTATAAGCAAAGCAGTTGTCTAACATGAAGTTGTGAAATTTGTTTACTTCAGCTGGCCCATGAATCTGCCTCCAAACTTAGGGAAATATCTGAATATTTAATTGGAAATATCTTTACACTTTCCATTTTATTCAACAGGTCTTATTTGGTCAAGGTACTCTCTGGTGATTATCCCTAAAAACTGGAGTCTGTTTGCTGTGAACTTCTTTGTTGGCTGTGCTGGTGGTTCCCAGCTTTTCCGAATATGGAGGTATGCATTAATAAGGGTGCAACTACAGCTAAGCATTAACCAGGAATTTATAAATGCTGCCAGCCTCTCTGTCAGTGCAACAGGCAAGAGGAACTGAACCATTCATGAAACATTACAGAAGGCTTTTGCTACATTGTTAGTTTTACAGTTAAGTCGGAGTGAAGCTGTAAATATTTTCAGTCTAGCTAGAGCAGTACTGAATTGTGTCAGTTCCAGCTGGATCAAAGGATTTTTAAGCAGAACAGCATTTTAAAAAAAAATTATTTCTTGAAGGAAACTTTGGGAGTTTTCTGGCTTCAGTACTGGCCAGGAATGTGGCAAACTTAGCTACTTTAGAACTTCCTACAAGAACTAAGATATCCTATCCCAAGTTCCCACCCTCGAGTCCATTGTAATCTTAAACCTCCTCTGGTGAACAGATTGCTAGGAAAACACTGTTATTGTAACTGGTGTTCTGTTCTATTCTTAGCCTGTGCTCTTTCTTTTTTATTCCTATAGGTATAATCAGGAGCTAAAAGCACAAAAGCAGGTGCAATAAAGAGATGCTTAACCCAACAGGTCAAATCGAGCAACGCACAAACCCATCCCCATGGGACCTAGCTTCACTAATTTTAATGTTTTTTTTTTTTCTCTGAGAAAATAGAGGAAAATAAAAGAGATCAAATGTTTTCTAAGTGCAAATAACGAAGAATCTCACACATTTAAATAAAGGGCAACCTTAACATGAAGGTGGAATTGTCTTGTATTGTCTCTTTAAAGAAACTGGCTGGATTTTGCCTAAAAAGAGTTGCTGAGCCTCACCTTATCTGACTCCACTGGACAGTGCTGGGAGTGACACAGTGCTGGTGACAGCCAGAGCCTCAGACTGAAGTGATCTTTCCTGTCACAGTCAGAAAACCACCTGGGTGGGGGTTTGCCATATTTCAGTGACCAACAGTAGCATTTGCATTTAATTTCCTGATGCTCTTCCTTCCCTGGTAGCATAAGGATATTTGTTCCAGCTTCAGCTGTGTGTGTCTTCATTTGTTCCCCAGCCACCACTGTCCTGAAAAAAAAGGACAGCAAACAAATGTGCCACTGGTGTTTTAGCTTCCTTCACAACTCCAGGCAGAAGATGGGGGTGTTGAAGCACCAGTCTTAGACTCAGGAATTCACATGCAGGGGAAAAGGTAACTGAGGCAAGGTAGGTTCTGATGAGTCTGTCAGCTCCCCTTTTTCAAAAGCTGTCCCACCATGAAGTCAGTTCTCTGTTCTGCCACAGTTCCACTTCATGGCTTGGTCCTTGGTCCCAGGGTCTCAAGTGGAGTTCTCCAGCTGTTTTGGTCACCAGGTGGACACAGTGACTGAAGAATACTGCCAGGGAGAGAGGTGGTGTACTCCAGTCCCCCTCCCTTCCCAGCCCCCAACCAGGTAAGACTCATCCAGCAAACCAGTAATGGGAAAAAAAAAGTGTATTAAAATATTCACAAGATTACAATAGAAAACATTGAAGTCCATTCAAGAAAAAATATCCAAGATAACTGTTCCAGATGAGTCTGTAAAAGCAAAAGCACTAACAGTTGGTACACTGGCTTTTCATGTAATCAGGCCATGCAATGCATATCTAGCTCCCTCACATAGATTATACACCTGTCTTACAGGTGTTTGTTGTCTTGCACACCTCCAGGACAGAGGTTTATAAAAGAAAAGTACCCAGTCTATGTTTTCAATTACATTTACCACATAAGAACAGTTGGCGTTGCAGGGAGACAGAAAACATTGCACAGCACACTGATCTCCAAAGGCATTGAACTTACATTTTAGAGTGCAAAAATACCTGTAAATGAAAGGGCTTATTAGCTTTAGGGCAGTGAAGAGAAGGGAAAGAGAAACCTAAAGAAGAGAATAATTGCTGAGCCTTGTTAATATGATTTTGTAGTCTCCCATATAAAAATGTTACACTGCAGAGGTGTGGCCATAGCCCAGAAGTCCCACCCACCTCCTCTCTCGGAGGTTTTATCGAGGAAATATTTCCATCACTTATGATACAATAAGAACATTTTGTATTTGAGGTCCTTGGCAGATACACTAATAATGCAGAATTCCAAGACAAGATTCCAATACAGAGTGAAGGTGTTCTGGTCACAAATCAAAAACTCCATACCTGACCTCAGTGAATCCACTCGGGCAATGCAGCTTTTAAGTTGCATACACACCTTTAGTGCAGTTACAAGACAGATGGTTACCTAGACAGTTCTCACAGGTTTAAAAAGTTTTAAAACCTAATTATAACTCTTCTAGTCACAAACCAAAATACCACTAGAGCTTTGAGAGAAAACAAAACCCTACAGGTCTCCAGTTATAAATTACACATCAGGCAATGAGTTACAGGGACATATCTGCCCCTCTGTAAAGGCTCTTAATGCTAATGTTTCGTGAACATGAGCATCTTCCTCACAGAACAACTGCTGAAGTCAAAAGGGGCCATGGAAAGCTGATGGACTCACTACAGCTACCAATTTACTTAGCTTGATACCTTATTTGTTATCCTCTTGAAATTCATTTATGGTAATCAAAAATAAGGAAGATTTCAGGTTGGTCCCAGTTTTGTTTGCATGATGAGTAAGAGAGAATTTATTGCAAGTCTTTCATCACACAGGCCCTCCCAGGTCCACTATCCAGTAGCAATGACCCCCCTAACTGTTTTAGTCACTGGCTACTGCCTCAAGAGAGGTGCCTGCTCCTCCTCCTCTGGGCTGCTGCAAGCCTGGCATGCAGCACTTATTTTGAAAATAGATGATCCTAAAAAGAACTGGCAGCAGTTCTACAACAGGACAAGGACAACACCCTTCGTGATCCTCAAAATCCAAGCTGTTCTTTTCCTCCTGCATCAGAGAATTAAGAGAACAGCAGCAGAGCAAACAGAGTTAAACTGGTCACCAGAACATCAGGATATGATGACCTGGTCTGACTTACATCTCTGCTTGCCCTACCCATCAAGGAAGAGAAATCCTCTGTCTCCTGAGACTTTTCTAAGTAAGCCAACTCAGCATCAGTCCCTTTCATCAGCACAGGTTATCATACCATTAAACCATCTCAGATAACCTGAGGAACAGAAAGTTCACAAGTGTTGTCTCACAATGCCTGAAGTTATTTTTACTTCAGCATGAATATGTTACTTAATAATTATATTGCTCACTTTTCCATGACCAAAAAAAAAAAAAATTCAACAGCCTTGGCACTAGAGAGGAATTCAGACAGATTTCTGCCATTCCTGGGAGCAGACTTTTGTTTCTTTCTAAAAAGATGTTTAGTGTTTTTAAAAAATACTCCCAAGTTCATTCTGCCTTCATAAAGAGGACCCAAGAAGCCTTGCAGGGAGCCTCCTCAGTCTAGGCAATATGAACATACCTGTAGCTAGACAAAAGCCATGCAAGGAGATGTCTCCTTAAGTCAGTTAAAATCAGCCAGGTCAGTGTGTCTCCTAAAGTTAGCACCAGATCAGTCCTAAAGTTAGCACCGGATTCGTGTGCTTCCGAAAGTTAGCACCACATCAGAATTGTGCTCAGATTCTCCAGTACATTCCAGCAGGAAAAGAAGCAAACATTAGTAGCAGACTTCAGAGGCAAGGCCAGCCCCATCTTCTCATAGCAGCAAGTTTCTGATCGCCACATTCATCACAATTGTCCCTCTTACTCAAAACGTTGGGGGAGAAACAGGGTGATGTGCAGGGATGAACACAGGCAGATCAAAATCAAGTTTCTCCATCAACCACATCCAAAGCATTAGTGCTTTATTAAGTGTAAAATAAATGTTGGGAAGTAACAGCCTGATAGATAAGGAAAGCAGCAGCAGCAGGATTCCTCCTGATCTTAATCATAATTTACACTGGGTTGGAAGGGACCCATCAGGATCATTGAGTCCAACTCCTGGCCCTAGGCAGGACACCCCAGGAGTCACACCATGTGCCTGAGAACATTTTCCAAACACTTCTTGAACTCTGTCAGGCCTGGTGCTGTGACCACTTCCCTGGGAACCTATTCCAGTACCCAACCACCCTCTGGGTGAATAACATTTTCCTGATATCCCACCTAAACCTCCCCTGACTCATCTTCATGCCATTCCCTTGGGTCCTGTCACTGGTCACAGAGTGAAGAGAGCGGTGCCTGCCCCTCTGCTTCCCTCATGAGGGTGTTGAAGACCACAATGAGGTCTCCCCTCAGTCTCCTCCAGGCTGAACAGACCAAGTGACCTCAGCCATTTGTCAGAAGCCTTCCCCTCCAGTCCCTTCACCATCCTCGTGGCCTCCTTTGGACACTCTCCAATGGCTTCATGTCTTTTTTATATTGTGGCACCCAAAACTGCCCCTAGGACTGGAGGTGAGGCTGCCTCAGCCCAGAGCAGAGCAGGACAATCCCCTCCCTTGCCTGGCTGGTGCCCCCAGGACAGGGATGTCCCTCCTGGCTGCCAGGTGCAGAATTCAGCACTTGAGAAGATCCTATAGAACCACAGAATCACAGACTGGATTGGGTTGGGAGGGACCTTAAAGTTCCAACCCATCTGCCATGGGCAGGGACACCTTCCATCAGACCAGGTTGCTCAGAGCCCCATCCACCTGGACTCTGAACACTTCCAGGGATGGTGCATCCACAGCTTCTCTGGGCAACCTGTGCCAGGGCCTCACCATCATCTGAGTGAAGAAATTTCCTGACTACAGTCATCAACATCAGCACTGCAGCAACCAAGGCAGAGGATCTTATCAACAGATGGAAGCTTGAGTGGACAAACTACCCCTGAGCATTTCTGGGATGAGTAGGTCCCACTCCATCAGCTTCCAGCACAGGGTACAAGCACCATAGCCCTTCATGTGGAGTCTTGCTAAAAAAACCTTGCTTAATCCATGAAGTAGAAGGTGAAGAATCCATGAAGAAGACCTTTAAATAAAGGTCTCCTGTGAAGAAGAAATTTGTCCATTTTTCATCTTGTATGTGTTACTGCCAAAAAATAAAATGCTAAAATATTTACAGAGCTGTTAGTTAGCCACAGCTCGGTGTCTCAGTTCCCTACAAGACTTGGCAAATACCTGAAAACCAATGCCATAAAAACCTCCTTTAAAACTGAAACATGCCCTTTCTTTGATACCAGCCAAGTCTTGGAAGAGGAATTACACAAATTCAGATATTACAGGATTAGCAACTGACATATGGCAGAATAAATTAATCTATGGTTTCTTTCTGAGCCTCAGTTTTCAGAAACTGGTTCTGGCTTTGAGGACAATGTCCTAAGATCTACCCAGTGCATGTATACAAAAATAAAGCTGTTGATTTGTAATAAAGGCAGTTGTTGTCAGGAAACCAGTGAAGTCTGATCCTGATGAATGAATATAGTGTTGGCATACCTAACGTTGTTGGGGAAAAAAAAAACCACTGTACACAAAACAGTTATTAAAATTGCACTGTCATAATTAAAGGATTATCCGTGTCCTGTAACTATTTTTCACATGCTTAGTGTTAGAGTGAAATGTGGGCTTGAGTTTGTTTGGAACAGGTTGCCCAGAGATGCTGTAGAGGTCCCACCTGTGGAGATGCTCAAAACTGGGCACAGTGCTGGGCAGCCTCCTCTGGCTGACTCTCCTTGAGGAAGACTGGATGATCTTCAGAGGCCCCTCCTGATTCTGTGAAACAGACTGAACTAGGAAATGGGTAAGAATCAGAGAAAAGGCGTTACGACAGACCAAACTGAAAATTACTTGCTGCCCAAAAAAACCCAACCCAAAACAAAACTACCATATTGGGATGTGCAAAACAGAAATCCTTCTTCTATATCCCACTTTGAAAAGATCTCTGCTGGAAGGCCACTTCCAGTTTTGAGCACCAGATTTCAGGATACAATGGGTCAGCAAAAGAAATCCTCATCAGCAGAGATCCTTAATAATCTAGGAGGAGTTTAACCTAGAAACAAGAGGCTGGAGAATTGTATTCAAGCAGTAGACTTGCAGAGATGAAGGAAATAAATTGCCCATCCACATCTTCTGTGCAAATATTGGTTACACAATAAAAGCCACACATCAAAAAACCCAAAGGGCACTAGATTTCCTCCAGAAGTTGTTCAGCCTCCACTACAGGCTTTTGAGAACAGATAAAGCACCTCCAAGGAGGTGACAGTGGCATAATGGAGCCATGGGAGAGAGGTATGAGAGTACTACAGCTTCCAGATCCCTTGGAGCCCTTTTTAATGCTTGCATGAAATGACAGAGCTTTGAGGAAGAAACATTTCACTGAAAGGTTCAACAGAGTCTGAGGTAACCACCTACAGCTACAGCTTCCTATGCCTTTAACTCACTATCTCCTTTGTTTTCACAGGTAAACTACCATTTCACAAAATTCATTAGATCAACACTATCCCTGCACCTTAAAGGACTAAGCTTGAATAGCTGGGCTCATCGAGAAGTAAACAGTTTTGTGACCCACGTTACACAGGTCAGGTAGGCCTAAAGGTTTCCTTCACTCACACTGCTAAGACATACATTTCTGACAGCTAGGAGTCACAATTTGGCTTACAAGACCAAGTGAGAGGGTCTAGTTTACACGAGAAGGCAGCCTGTACTGAGAACCTGACCAAGGAAAGATAAATACCCTGTATACATAAAGAATTCTGAATATAAAGAAAATGTCTCCTTTATAGTCACCTCAACGAAAGAAATCAGGCCCTATAAGGAAAGAAAAAAGAATTTCCAGGTCAATCTAGAATCTTCAGGCATCTTCCAGTTTCTCCATTAATAATCAAGATAAAAATATTTTAAAATTGTGATGCGAGTTTTCACTTTCTCTCTCGTCACACATGATACAAAAAAAAAAAAAAGAATATTGGCAATTTATAAGCAAAATTCTTACCGCATTTCAACATGCAACATTGGTCTCACTTCTGTACGATTAAATAGACTATTTACACACAATACATATATATCTCTCCCTCTGTATGCACATGCATTGGTCCTAGCCTAGGCATCAAAGGCCACATGTGAGTTCTCTGGGTCAAATCTTGCTCAAGCAATTCCAGTCTGAATATGAGTTGTCCTTTGGATAGCTGAGGATCTCAGTTCTTCCGGATGTCGGCGTAGACCACAGACTCTGACTTGTTGATCTTGTCGCTGTGCTGTCCCCCGGAGTGATCTAACTGCGCGTAAATGACTGGGCCCTGGGGACACAAGGAACAGGCACAGTCAGGCTTTTCCACAACAGGCCACACTGCCCCTCACTTCCATGGGGGCTGCAGCAAGATGAAAGCTAAAGCAAGACCACAGAGCTTTTATGACTGCGAACAGCACTTGGAAGCAGGTGGAATGAACCCTCAGCTGCACGTGAGCTCTAGTCTGCCACCTTTCTCCTCTCAGGAGCATGCCAAACAGCACCCTTGCCTCCCTCCAAAACTGCCTGCTGTCACAGAAAGCAAAATCTAGGATCCCTTGCTCTGAAAAGCAGCAATTCTGATGTGCTATGTAGCAAAGACACGTGGCTTAGTCAGACGCATGCCAGATTTAATATTGTTCAAGAGGAACTGTACTAGAGGTTTACCAGTCAACAGCAGAGCGTGCTTCCCAAACTGCTACTCGAGTCCTGGAAATCCCAGCATGGCTGTGCCACTTGGATAACAAGGGAGAGGATAAAGCTGCAGCCACCCTGTGTCTCCAGTCACTGCCCAAGCCAGTGGTGGGGCCAAGACTTACACAGCAGTGAGACAGAAGTGCTAAAATGGTGCAGCAATACAGAATTCTTACCTGACTTCTGAGCCAGCCCAGGCAGCAGCAGCTCACAGACACCTTGGGCAGGCACGGCCTCACATCTTCGTGACATTTGCTGGGGTGCAGGGGAAGGCATTACAACCCTGTCTTTCAGCTGAATGTGTGAACACTCCCTAAAACACCACATCCTCTAAAACACAGCCCAGGGAAAGCCAGCTGCAGCTCCTGGAGACAGGCTGAGGACAGGACTGCAGCCTCCATGGAGCAGAGGTCCAGCAAGACAGCTGGGACTTTGATGGCAAGAGAGCTGCAGTTCCCACGTTGAATCCCCAGCAGAGACAAGCACAGGGCTGCCACCACCTCCCAGGTGACCTCAGCAGAGAGACCACACACCCCATTCACTTATCTGGGGATGAGTGAAGGGGAATTAAAAAGAGAGAGCTTTTAGTTTGGTTGTGGCTTTTTCAGCGGTTTTTCCTTCAAAACCTTTCATCCATTTAACTGTTCTGGTCTCCCTTACGTCCCAGGAAAAAGTAGCCTTCACTGGCACTCCTCTACCCCCTCCTTGCCAGTACTTTTGGAATCCTGACAAATTAAGAAACATTTGTATAGACCTGACAGAGAAAATTTTCCATCTATTTTCCAAAGCAATGATGAGCCAGAGATGAAAACAGACCTTCTGTACAGAAAATTAAGCCCTTGAAGGACCACAGGTACCTTCCTGCACAGCTGTTTTCACCCCAGCACAGTGGCAAAGCTCACATCAGATAAACACCTTGTTCTCTTTCAGAAGTGGTTTAAATCCACATTTTCTTCCTTCTAAGTAAAATATTTCCAAAGTAATAAAGAATAGATGAAGAAGATGGACTGAAGGGTGAAAATTTGCAAGTAGGTATAAAGCCCTGAATATAAACAACACACTGAGAAAATGGGAAAAAAAAGGACACTGATGTCCTAGAAAACTCTGGATTTCAAATCTCATTATAGCCACTCCTTTAAAAAATTTCTCTGATATTTGCTTTCATGTTGTTCTGGTCTCCAACACTGTATTGAGATTACTAATTCCAATCAGATCACAGTGTCTATATAAACTTCAAGGCGAAGTAACCCTGAAGTTTAATTGCAAGCAATTTTGGAAATCTCATCTGCCTGAGGCCAGAGTTCAAGGGTATGATAAATTCAGCTTGAGAGAACTATCAGTCAAAAAAATATATAAAAATAATCAATCTAACTGCAGAAAGTACTCACTGTGACATTCCGAATTTTGTTCATGTAATTCTGATGATGTCTACCAGTGGAGTTCACTCAGTATCAGTTACCACTGTACTGGATTTTTGCCAGTTTAAATATAGTCACTGTGCTGCAAGCAGCATGTTAGTGGTGTGGAGAGACTGACTGCTGTGATCAGCTGATCCAAACCCAGATATCATTGTCTCAATGTGTTCACTGTCAGTCACCTAAAAAAAGTGGTAGATTGCCAACACAGAGAAAAGGAGGGACCAAGGATTTATTGCAGTGCTCATCTATTTGATTTGCTGCCAATTGATTCTCTAGCTGACTATAAGCGTCTCCTGGGCCATTTTAAAAATTGTCTAAACAACTCAGAACTTTCATCTAGTCCCAAGTAAGCTCATCGTGACTCTTCAGAACCAGAAGACAGATCAGTACTGCTATATAAAACCAGCATTTCCTGAAGCCTTGCAAATTTTCCATTCAGAACTGAAGGGAAAAGAGTAGCAGGTGTACCTGCTAAGGGTTTGTCAGCAGAGTCATGAATCGCAAGTTGCAGCAAAGAAAAAGGAATTACGAAGTTAGACCACCATGGTCCAACAGGAGTCTATAGAATTTTCAAATTTCTCAGATTCTGAATGATGTTGCAACTACCACAAATTCAGGCTCTGGGAAAGTTATCTGAAATTTCAATCAAGATTCTTGGCATTACAAACTGCTTCTTCTCAGGGTCCTGGGATCCAAACAAGGATCTAAATATGTGGGAAATCCATGTAATTCTTGCCTTCACTGTAAATCATTTCTTACCCATGCAAACAACAGTCCTGGTAGAACAGCAGCCACCAGAGAATGATGGCACAGACAAGAACCACCACAGACAAATCTGACAGGACAGAACATAGCTGCTGAGAAGGAGGGCACAGTGAAAACAAGTGGAGCTGATTCAAGCAGCTGAAGACTCACAGAATCAGGTATGCAAACACCAGAAAGCAAGATCCACACCTGAGTAACTTGCACTCAAAACACAAAGGAAGTGCAGGCTCAGTGCACTTTCAGCTGAGATGTGATGCAGATAAATACTCCATCAGTGATTCTTGAACTGATACATAAATTTAAAAATGAATAAATTTCATTTAATTAATTTAAATGCCACTCTAAGAGCAAACACCTCTGTTACTGTTTCTAACTTGCAGAGGCAGTTTCATTTGTATTCACAATTCTTTTCCACCAGTGAAGTACAATGCATTCATTCACTTCCTACACATCCTACCTTGTAAAAAAGCTACAAGGAAGACCACAAGCCCCTGCTGTTTGACCACATCACTGACTATGGGAACCACTGGCCTAAGACTGCCAGGCATTCCAAGAGACAAGAGTGTGCCTGGATCAGCAAACAGCCTGCAACAGCTCTGGGAACTGCTAGGAATGAGTATCTGCCTTCAACCTGCACAATACCTCAAAAGCTTGAATACTACAACTCATTTCTTGATTACCAAGAAACACCAGGTTTTACTTGTATGTGATGAAAGATTTCAAATATGTTGACTTGCATGCTGATATGGCCCTGAAAGACACAACCAAACAATGGCTAGAAGCTAACAATGTAAGTGTAATCAACTAAAATTTAGCTTCCTTACTTGTTTAAATATTCTGTTCAAAATCTAATCTACCCTGATTTCACTGTTGATCTTTTTAGAGAAAAGTAAATATGTTTAGTTGTTCTGTAAAGATGGGGAGAATGTTCAACAGGAAGTAGAAGAACTACTTGCTGCTACAAATGTCTGCCACAAAAAAAACCCTCTGTTTGCCTGACAAAAGAGATTAAAAATCTAAAAACTAAACTAAAACTGAATGAAACAAAAGGCACTTGCAGTATTTTTCAGCTGAGGTCAGCAGTGTTCACACTTTGTGTTTTCCTTTAGGAACTTACCTGCAGGGAGAACTGTGTCAATGAAGAAACAGACTGGAGTGACTACACAAGGGCAAAAGCACCCCAATTCTGAGTTAACATCACAAAGTTTAGATTTACTCTGCTGCTCCTTCCAGCACATTGAGACTCAGAACCCTGGGGACATGGAAAGCTGAGGACAACGCAAGTTTTCACACCAAAACATTGGAGTATTTTTGCTTTCAAGATGCAAGCACAGAACAACACCTGTGTGTAGCTCTCAGGGCACTTGCAAGTACTCCTTCATGCCATGACAATAATTAGATAAAACTTTTTGGGTTTTTGACCTATGGATGTTGACTCCAACAGCTACCGTATCATAAATCCCACCGTGCTTGTTTTGCAAAATCTTTTAATCTTTTTTCTTTTTTTTTTTTTTTTGAAGGAGGGATAGTTTTAGCCAGGCCTTATAGGCAGCCTGCTGCTGCAAGACCTATTCCAGTCTTGGCTGACTGGAAAAAAAAAAGAATTTAAAAATCTGACTATTTTAAAATCCTGATTATAATGGCCTCTGTGCATAACTGATCTCTGAAGGCAGAAGGCAGCTCTGTGGGCCTGTGTGCTAAAACTTTGGAAATACTGCATGGCCCAGAACAAAATGCATTTCAAAACCAAACCAGAAGCCCAGCAGAGAAGGAGCTTTGACTTTACTGAGCTGACTGTTAGCACATTTGGTCATTTTTTGTAGTGTTAATACATTAACACACATCTCCATTAGCTTATCAGGAGAAATTAAGAAACCAGGAATTAACTTGCACACACCACACTGCAGCTACTTCCTAAAAGGTGGCTAACTAGGAAAAAGTCTGTTTTGAACTTAAAACATCTCAGGACCTGTATCTTCACAGAAAATTGCTAGGAATACTCAAGAGGGAAGAAACAGCTTCCAAATAAGGAAATCCTGTACTACTAACAGGTAATGATTTATTGAGTACAGTCCCTGTCTAACTCATGCTCTGTCCCCTCCCATGGGATGATAAGTCTGGATAAAAGCCATTTTTTCCCTTCAAAGTCAGCAGAACTTTGCCTGCTGCAGCAAGCACAAAGAGTGTCACTTTCAAGCCCACAAAAGTTGGGAGGCTCAGCAGAAGAGAGCTCTCAGCAGCACAAATCATTTGCAAACTGGTCAGCAACTGGCTCATCCCCCTGTGAGGGAAGTACACCCCATAGAGCAAGAGACTGCAAGGCAAATTCCTCCCCATTACCATCCCAGAACAGACCAGGCAGCTTCACGGGGTGATCCATGTCTGACAGACATTGCACTGTGTCTGTGTTAAACAGACACTCACTGACCACTCCCCATCCCTGCACTTCACTACCACCTGTGTATGTTAATGCACAAGATCACAACCATGGTTTTTTTATAACTTAGTAAGAAAAGGTCATTAAACTCCATCTCAGCTAATACAAAGATGCTGCTCTTTCAACTGTGTTGTGTGAACATATTATAAGTTTCCCTGCATGCAGGCCTGCAGAAAAATTCTTCCCATGGGAAAGGTCTTTTTACTCTGTACAAGTTTCTATAAACAAATCTCTGAGCTGTGTTTCAAGGACAGAGGGTTTCTCTGCCCTGTCTCCTGATAATAGGAGATGGGGGTTTTTCTTCCTTTCAGCCTATGAGGTGAAAAGTTGTTATCTCTGATTGTGTAAGCTATTCTAGCATTCCTGGTACGGAGCTGGAAGCAGCAGCTTCTATTGCTCTGGACTGGGCAGATAATAGCCTAATTCCTTGAATTATAAAATCATGTTAATAAATCATATTTAGCCTTCTGATATTATTGCCAAGAGTCCTTTGTCACTGCACGGACCACAGCAATACAACTGCACCAAGCCTTCTACAGCAGAGCTCACCACTCCCAGCTGACTGCGCGCCCCTCGTGCAGCGCACGCGCTTTTACCAGCAGACAGCCCCTAATGCACGAATCCCACCCTGCCTGGATGTTTTTCCACAGCAGCTGCCCCAGGCTGGGGGGGAATCCTGCTTCGAGGAGCAGCAGGAGCAGTTTACCTGGTGTGATCTGGCGGGCACGCTGTTTACCAGGCCCTCTGTGTCGGAGGGCGCCTTCTGCGGAGCCTGCTTAACCGGAGACATCAAGCTCTCAGAGGTACTGCAGCTGACGAGGTGGCAGAGCAGAGTTTGCACGACAATGTTCAAGAGGCACACGAAAAACAAAAACAAAAAGAGACAAAACAAAAAGGGAAAAAAAAAAAAGGAACAAAAAACAAAAGACGAATGATGGCAAGGTGAAATGTGGCAGGTTACGCCAAAGTAAAAAAATGAACATAATGGATTCTGAAATAAACACATATAATTCTCCATCTCTCCCGAGACATTTTTCTGTCCTTCCTCTGAGTTTCACTGGTAAGCAACAGGAAGGAGCAGCTATTAACACAGGACAACCTATAGCTCCTCCACAACCCTTCGTCCTTAGATACTCATGTGTTTTCTTCTCAGTTAACAGTGGCAAACAGCAATTATCTTCTAACTAGAAGCAAAACAATTCCAGTCACTGAGGAAGTGTGGTATCGGTGCTACAGTTAGAACCAACACTTGCAAGAGCTCTCTCTACACCAGCAAGATACTTCTTACCCAACTCTGCATTAGTTCCCTTGCTTTTATAGTTAGGCTGTGAGCCCAAAATAATTCTCCCAGCAGACACCAGTCTGTGGAGCAATTACGTCGAGAGTCACACAGGACATTTATGCTATGTGCCCTCATATAGCTACTTGAATACCTAATCAGGCAAATCTTGGTTTCCCAACAAAAGAAGTGTCTTGTGGTGAGAACCAACACCCCTAAAAGAAGGCTGCTGGTTTTCACCCTCTGATTGCTTCTTTTCATCTGCTTAAAGCAGGACTGAAAAAAAACCAAGCCTGTGACAGAAAAATGAATGCCACAGAGCAAATGCCCTTAAAGTTGGTGACTTCTGGGCAATGCAGTGATGGGTCTCTCAGTGCTAGGTCTACTTCCTTGTACCAAAGCACCCAGAAGAGTTAAGTAGCCACCTCCTTGGCAGCAGTCACAGGAGTGCCCTCTGCTACAGCCCTCTGACCATTGGCATCCTTTTCCCTCAGTCTTTGTAGACAGTGTGAAAAGTGAGTACAGAAACAAATGAGGACACTGACATTAAGAAGACCACCTCCTCGCAGGGCAAGCATTTTTTACCCTTTGGTAGGTCTTACCATAGCAGACTTAGCTCCTCATACATGCAGCAGTTAGAATTAAAAAAAAATACTACCCCAGCCATCATGGCAAAGGGTCTCAACTGTCTCAAAGACAATGCATCCCTTCTATTACCACAATTATGTACTCATTAATTGTTTTATTCACAAAACTCATCAGATCTACATTATCTAAATTTTATTATTCAGGTTTAAGCAACTAATGTACTTAGATTCCTGCAAGTTTTCCAACATCCAAGCTGTCTAAACAAGAGGAATGCTTACAGGGAATTTACTTTTATTTTGACACAGAAAGAGCTCTGAATTTCCTGTGCTTTATTCAATGCACTGGCAAGTTCACTGTTGGAAGAGATGGAGGGACACTATCTGGGATAACCAACAACTCCACCCCAGGTAGACACGAGACAATGAAACCCAAGCACCCCGTGAAATGCATCATCCCTTTGCCAACAGATTCCAGCACAAATTACAGTGATGTTAGTAGAGAGCTAGCTGGTTAGTCAGCAGAGGAAGAGGAAATGTGTACACACACACAGGTATTAACAGCAACCACCAACTTGATTAGTTACCATGGTGTCTAGTGGGACTGGAAGAGAAGACCCAGCCCTGTTACATTCCCAATCTGGCGTCTATATCAGGATCTCTGTAAGGAGAGGAAGGTAAGCAGGATCCGATCCCAGCACACCAAGGCAGAAAGAAAAAAAAAAAAAAAAACAAAACAAAAAAAACACCAAAGTCAGAGCATGAATGGAAACTTTGGCCATGCAGGGGTTCCAGATGCCACACAGGGCCCCAGCCCACCTCAGTTCAAGGCAGAATGGTTATCTAGGAGTAAGTGCTTCTCTCCACCACCACACACCAGGTTAGCACCATGTAGAAGACAGTCCGTAAGTTTGGAGGGGGTCACAGCACACTTGGTTTCTTTCTACACATCATGCAGAGCTGGCATGGTCAGTGAAAGCAGGATTTAAACCTCAGAGATTGCTTTCCCAAGAGAGTAGTTAAATCTGCTACAAGAAATCACAGTGCAGGAACTACTGCTCCAGGCTCAGCACCAACATGTGTCCTCCAGCAGGAAGACACTGGAGAGCAGGTCAGTGGGAAGCAGGGCAAGCAGGCCACCTCAGGCACACTGCTGGTACATGACACTGCAGGGTTCTTTTCAGTTCTTAGGGGAAGGACACATGCAGAAAGGGAAAACCAGGCTTTCCACACAATTCTGAGCACACACAGCCACCCTTGCTGTATTTAGCCTTACCATTGGGCAATAGCCAACTCACTTTGTCTAAGCTCTCCAACTGGGAAAAGGACAGGGCAAAGTTTAATTTGGAAATCCCCACAAGCTTATATTTGGAGTTATTTTCTTTTATCCCACAGGCAACCCAAAGAACCTGCAATAAGCAGGAATATTTGTTGGGCAAAGAACAGAAGAAACTTGTATGTTTTGGGGTTGTTTCTAAAACTACATACGTAATTTTCATTCTTTCTTAGAGAAGCAAATTACCAGCTAATTAGAGAGGAGAAAAAAGGAAGCACCTCCTCCACCAGCAGCAAGTTTCATCACCACAGGACTCTCATCTGCCTTTGTCAGTTCTTGCTGCTTTTTCATATGCCCACTCAAAGAACTGTGCTTCACTTTGGAGTTCTCCTCCTAACACTAAAAACCCTGCAGGGATGGTAACAGTTAACAAAAAACAGACAGTGAATGAGAATGGATGCAGAGAGGCTACTCCTTCCTTACTTTCAAGTGTGGTGATGAAGGGGGTTTTGGCAAGTATTTGGCAAGTATTTTGGTCCAGGCTTAGGAGGCAGACACTGGCAACAGAAAAATCCAGTCCTAATCTCAACACACAGCATTCCTTAGAAGGGCATGCATGGTGCTTTTCCTTTGGAGGTGGTAAGGAAAGGAGAACTGGAGGAAAGGGGAACAGACCAGAGCTAGGGGGTCTTGGATTAAATGCTCTGAGGGCATATATCCTTGTGTCTGGGGATGAACTTCAACACCTACTGATTTTTCAGGTGCAACTCATGGTCAGTAGGTCTCTTCAAGCACAGTACAGAGGTAATCACTAAAGGCAGGTGATCACAGTTCCACATGACCATACCTATCTCTAGCCGTGATTGCCAAGGCTCGGCTGTAACAACTCCCACCCCCCTTTAAGCCCTCCCTCTGATCCTGCTGCTGTTCCTCACATCAGCCACGGGTGAGGAAGGAGATCTCTTACCCAGAGTATCGTTTTTTAGAGTTGTTCTTTCTGATGACAAGACACACGACAATAGAGATGAGCGATGAGAGACCTGTAACCGTACCGATGGCTATCCCTGCCACGGTGGCAATGGGGAACGCAGGCAGGCTGTCTGCGGAGAGAAGGGAGAAAACATTCAACTCTTCTGCATTCCCTGCTCAACACAAGTGCAAACCACAAATGCCTTTGAGCCTGGATTCGTTTAGAGCAGGAGGCACCAATGTGATACCCAGAAATTGCACATGCAGTCTAAGTGGCAGCGGCAGCAGGCAGCCAGCAGAGTAACACAGGAACAGAGCACACACCAGGAGTGTTCTTAATGTCACCGTCCTTCAGGACAGAGTTCATGTTGAACCAAAGATTTTTACATGTCAGGGAACACAAGTGACAATGAGGACAACCCTGTATCATATTGTATCTGAAGGGGAAAAAAAACCAGGTTACAGCCATCTGGCAATTCCCACGAGGTCAACAGGAAAAGGCAGGCACGCTTGAAAGCAGATTTGGACACAGCACACTACTAACCCACTAGGAGTGCTGAATGCTGGGTGTTCTCCAGGGAGCATGCAGCACACAGCAGAGCTCCTACCCAGGATCACTCTTAGCAATGTTTACACATGACTCTGGTGTCTCAAAACACAGCCCTGTACATTTTTATAGACTCACTTTTTTCCCTTCTTAAGTCAGGATCATTGTACAATACCAGGAAAACACAGAGAAGAGCACAGTATTGCTTTACTCACGTTTCCCCTAATATTATTTTGGGGGAGAGTAGGCCAAAGAAAAGCAGCCAGAAACAAAAGCCAATCAGAGAATGAGTACAAAATACTTACAAGTCAAAGAATACACAGACTACCATTACAAATGAGAAACAAAGTCCTTTCCTTCCCCCCACATCGTGGTTAACACAAGGAACATCTCTGGCCAGAAGGTTTCTTACAAGACTCCATGCTACTCTAGCTACTTGTACCAAATACAAGTAAATCAGCAAAAGATCCAACAGGCAAAACCTACACCTATATAGAAAAATCTATCTCAGACACCTGCATCTGATCATCACAGAATTGTTGAGGTGGGAAGGGATGTCTTGAGGTTGTCTAGTCCACCCCCCCGCTTAAATTAAGCCGGGCCAAGTAGCACAGTTTGCTCAATACTCTGTCACTTTGGATTTGACTATCTCCAAGGATAGGACACTCTTCAGGCAACTTAGCTGTAGTGGTTTGACACTGACCCAATGCCAGGCACCCATGAGAGTCATGTGCTCACCCCTCCCCTAGCACAGCTGGGCAAAGGAGGGAAAAGAAAAAAAATTAACGAAGGCTTCATGAGTGAGATAAGGACCAGGAGAAATATTTAAAGGGCAAAACAGGCTCAACTTTAATTGCAAAGTGAAATATATTATTAACAGAATCAGAGGAGGATAATTAGAAGTAAAGTAAGCCCTTAGAACACCTTCTTCCCCCCCAGCCCCTCCCTCCTTCCCACCGACAGCACAGGGAGACAGAGCATGGGGGTTTTGGTCAGCTCATCACTGAGATTTTCTTCCGCTGCTCTGGGAGAGGAGTCCTTCCCTGTGAGACTGTGGGGTCCCTCCCACGGGAGACAGTTCTCCGTGAACTTCTCCAGTGTGGGTCCACTCTCACAAGCAGCAGCTGCAAGGAGTCCTTACCCTGCTGCAAACATGAGTCCCTCCCATGGGCAGACATTCCTCCCAAACCTGCTGCGACGTGGGTCACTCTTCCACGGGGTGCAGTTCTCCAAGGACAGGCTGCTCCAGCCTGGAAGCAGGGTCCTCTCTTTCCACTGGATCACAGCCTCCTCCAGGCATCCACCTGCTCCACGATGGGCACCTCCCCCATGGGCTGAGGGCAGATCTCTGCATCCCCCGTGGACCCATGGGCTGCAGGGTGTCCACAGGGGATGCAGAGATCCTGACCAGCTGCTTCACCATGGTCTCACCACAGCCTGCAGAGGAATCTTGGCTCTGACACCTGGAGCACCTCCTGCCCCTCCTTTTCCACTGACTTTGGTTTCNCTCCTCCAGGCATCCACCTGCTCCACGATGGGCACCTCCCCCATGGGCTGAGGGCAGATCTCTGCATCCCCCGTGGACCCATGGGCTGCAGGGTGTCCACAGGGGATGCAGAGATCCTGACCAGCTGCTTCACCATGGTCTCACCACAGCCTGCAGAGGAATCTTGGCTCTGACACCTGGAGCACCTCCTGCCCCTCCTTTTCCACTGACTTTGGTTTCTCCCTCACATGTTCTCACCTCCTCTTCTCTGACTAAGAGCAAAAACCCCCGTGACCTTGTTTTTATTTTCTTCTTAAGTAAGTCATCACAGAGGCATTACCAGCCTCCCTCATTGGCCCAGTTTTGGCCAGCAGCATGTCCACCTTTAGAGGCATCAGCCATTGGCTCTGCCAGACATGGTGGAAGCTTCCAGCAGCTTCTCACAGGAGCCATCTTTGTGGCCCCCCTGCTACCTAAAACCAGGCCATGCCAAACCAATACACTAGTCCAGTAGTTTTGGCCAGCAGCATGTCCACCTTTAGAGGCATCAGCCATTGGCTCTGCCAGACATGGTGGAAGCTTCCAGCAGCTTCTCACAGGAGCCATCTTTGTGGCCCCCCTGCTACCTAAAACCAGGCCATGCCAAACCAATACACTAGTCCAGTGTTCAACCACAGTAAAAATGTGGGTTTTTAAGTGCAGACAGAATTTCCTGTGTTTCAACTTATGCCGATTGTCTCTTTTCTTGTCACTAGGCACCACCGAAGAGCCTGGCTCAGTCTTGTTTAGGTGCTATCAATGTACATGAATACCTGGTGAGAGGATTCTTCTGAGTCTTTGTCCTCTTTTGCAGGCTAGATCCTTCTCTTCTGCAGGCCAAACAAATCCCAGCTGCCTCCACTTCCCCTCATATGAAAGGTAGAACAGTCCCTTAACTACCTTTGTTGCCCTTTGCCGGACTCGTTCCAGCAGGGACCACAGACCAGCAGCACCCTGAAGCAGGAGCATCATACTGAGAAAACAGGGCTTACACTTAGTCCTGCTCCTTTGGAATTCAGTGACTTTCAGCAGAAGGGCTACCTGACTTCTGGCTGTTTCACTGACCGTAACATCATTCAACCAAACATCACACCAGCAGCTTTCCTGGCTCTCCAGTGTGATATGCCAGTTCACAGCAATATGGGAATTCAGAGTCTTAGTAAGAAATTAAAAATGAAGATATGAACGCCACAATGTAGAGGAAGACATTCTTTCCAGAACCTTTCAGCACCCTAGGGATCCACCTGCTATTAAGAAAGAGAGTCCTACAAGTGGTAATATTCAGATATGTAAGATGTGATTGGATTTGATGCAAAAATGAAGTCATTTATTTTGAGGCATATAAGGAGGTCCCTAATTTCTATGCTTTTTCACCTTTCCAAAAGTGCAGGAATAACTGTCTGCAAAAGCATCAAAACAGACATGCATTTCTGATAGCAAACCTGCTGCTTGTACACCAGAAAACACACATTTTATCAGAGCAAGGAAGCAAGTGACAATCCAAAACTATACTGCAGAGTATCTGCTGAAAGAATGATATTAGATCGTTTTGTCATTTCTTTGACTCATGAGGGTTTTTTTGGTTGGTTGAATCTGAGTGATGGACAGGAGTTAGATCCTGTTAACAAACATTTTTAAGACTGTATAAAAAAAATGCTAGTGTTTGCTTGTGAAACTAAGAGTCTGGCTTTATTGCTTTTCAGAAAACGGTCCCTATATTTTCCAGCATTTCATAGTTACATGAATTCCTCATAAGCACTTCCAGAGCAGCCAATGACTTCATAGTGAAAGACAGTCCCAGCTACATAACCAAAAACCAGCTCTGAAAGCCAATATTTAAGTTAACAGCTCAACACAAACCAAAAATCCAGCCATTCAGAGAACACTTTTCACTGATTATTACTGAAATTCAGAGCAATTTCCATTTCACTGAGAGCACATCAGCATTAGTTTTAGGAAAGAGGCAGGAAAGTGAAGTTTCCATTGCTCCTAAGTGTAAAGATTTTCATACCATTCTAATTTTTTTCCCCCATGTGTGTTCAGACTGAAGATCTACCACCTCCAGGTAACACAAGTTGTCTTGAACACAGTGTCAAGCAGCTTCCTGTTACAGCCTAACGTAAGAACTTGGAATTCCCTATGAATTTCTGTTGTTTAGGCTTTAAATGGTAGTCTTTTCTAGATTCAGACAGTCTATTGAAAAAACAGTCTTGCTTTTCATCCTTGGCAGTAAAATTCTTCCAATATACTTGATAGAGCTGTTTGTGCAAACACCATGTAGGTACTGCAGTGAAGATCAGCTCAGTTAGTTTGGCAATTTTTAAAAATTAGGCCACCATGGAACTTGTTAGATGTTTAATCCAAAACCTAAAAAGCTAACCTATCATCTATCAGATCATTTAAATGTGCAAAGAATGAATGTGGCTTGGAACAGTTTATAACATC
Source organism: Leptocoma aspasia (assembly GCA_013399835.1). Taxonomy (NCBI): domain Eukaryota; kingdom Metazoa; phylum Chordata; class Aves; order Passeriformes; family Nectariniidae; genus Leptocoma; species Leptocoma aspasia. Next base: position 185,137 of record VXAX01002252.1, on the reverse strand, counting down.
AGACATACGATTCAGAACTATTAGATGCACACACAGTAAAAAACCAATATGCATGAGTGTCATCATGTATTTATTCCAATTGAAAAAATTGCTCCAGCTCAGTTCAGGATAAACTACAAAGAGCTTGAAAACTCATTTTCACAGTCTTCCTAAGAATCTGCAGAACTGTGGCAGCATTTTTTCTGATGGTGAGAAGTATTTTAAATACAGGGCTCCATTCAGAATCAGATTCTATTCCGGATGTCCCACCTAGGGTGAAGCCAGTGTGCAAATCTGTTGAAAAACATCAGCTGAATTAGTGTACTGAAGTCAGTCTTTAGTTGCTTAACCTGGGTTAAAATCTGGAAAGGCTTTTCCAAGACAGCCTGACTTTGCCAAACCAGCAGCTGGTTTACTGCTTCTTCATAGTGACTATCATTGCAGGAAAATAAAGAGACCCTATTTTATACAGGCTTCAAACTTCCAAGAAACAGAAAGTTCTAAGCGATGGTTGGACCTCCAGAGGTCCCATCCAACCCAAACTGTTCCATGAAGAGAAAAATTAGATAGAGACCTTGCCTACCTAAGAACAGGGCATGACCTCATGAGCGGGGGTACACACCTGCTCTAGCAGCGGGATCATTCCAATAAGGACACACAGAGAGGTATCTTCCCTAACATATTAAAACTAATGGAATAGCTGCATCAGCACTGCCATTGATGAACTCAACAATTATTCTCATCCTTCCTAAATTATACATTTGAAAATGCAATTACTGTAACAATCATTTCATTGTACAAAACATCACATTTTGGCTGATGTCCAGCTGAGGTAGAACAATCAAACGTTTCAGATGATAAAGGCAAATAAAGAGCCAAATTGACAAACAGAATCTTAGTGCTCTTGAACTGTGACAAATGTTACCAAATACTAACCAGAAGCCTCATGTGACTGCAAGTAGCCAGGCCCTGAAGTTTCAAAGAGCCACCATGGATTCTTTATAAAACCTGAGTAAAAGAGACTGAATGCACAAACACCTTTGCACGGAACACAGCAGCATTTCAATTTCTGTATATTTGGACCAGATTTACAGTTTTGCATTCCATTAAATATACCAGAAGGGTTTCAGAAAGAAGAGTCTGCTACTTTTTCTCCTTGCTCACCAGATTCCATAACTCACCCTAACCCCTGATGCAGCATAATGCAAGAAATATATTCATAGGCCTTCAAAATGAGAAGATGTGTTTTCATCAAGCCTTCTATCAGCTTTCCCTAATAACTGTTTAAACCACAGAAATTAGTGAGCATAGAGGAAAAGGGTATGACATACAGTTTTTAAACAGCTGACAGATACTGGTTCCATTATTAGGACCTGGAAGAAGACAATTAAAAAACCAGTTGTTCCCTCCAGGCTACTCCCCCCCCAATAACAGTGATTTAGACAAGGAATGGAGGGGGGAAAAAAACAAGTGAGAAGGAAAAAAAAAATCATATAGGGTGAATGAATACCTTTCTCCACAACTCTAACTCGGATTTCTCCTGGTTTGACAACAATGTCAGGTGGGTTCTTGACGTCACAAATGTACGTGCCGTTGTCCCGGAACTGCATGTTTGATATAGTGATAGAAGCATCTTTCTTGTTAAGATCTCCAGCCCAAGTGATCCTGTCTTTAAATGGTATGTCCTTTCCAGGGTATGACTTCCCATTAGAGTAATAGAAAAACTGCAGTCAAGGAAAAGAGGATACAAGAACAATCCAATCAGCATGTACAGAGCCACCGTGTTTCTCTCACTATTACAGCATTCTCCCAGAGCCAGCTGTGTCATACACAGCCAGTAGCTGAGGTTTCTCTCCTCCTGCCTCACCACTTCAGTCTGCCTTGTTGCCTCTTGATAACATAACCGTGCTTGTACCTCAACCACACCAGAACAAGAGACTGCAAGTTTCAGTTTTCTGTTGGTCTTGATTTGTTTTGTGGTTGGATTGGCTGGGGTTTTTTTCTATTTTGCAGGGGACAGAGTTTTGCAGACAAGGAGGTGAGGGAAAGAGAAGAAATCCTGGTAACCTGGTAATAATTAAAGGACAGAGCAGTCCTGGAACACAGCCATCTGTCTTTCAGGCATAGGAAGCCTCCCGCATCCTAGCAGGAAAAGGATACCAAGTTTCCCATCTTGTGTTTTGCTGTGTGTTACTTGCAACTAAGGCACAGCTAAATTAACATGCAATACTCTCCCTTCTTTCCACCCCCTCAGAAAATCCCATGACCAATTTAGAGTATATCTAGCTGTTTTCCAGAAACCTTCAGGTAACTAAATATAACTGTTTCCCAGTTTTTAAGTGACTAAGCTGCACATTGCCTCTGCAGTCCCTATACATGACCAAAAATCTTTGAAGAACAAACCTCTTTAGTAAAGACTAAGGAGGAACTGAGTATTTCCTAACTATACCTGCCCAAAATTGGAATTTACAGCAGTAGAAGTGCATAGACTTCTACAGGGCAACTCTGCTTTCAAACACATGGGATACCCTAATAGAGGCATCAAGGCTGCAGAAGAATTGCAAGAGCACATTCTTTCTTAATTGGGTATCCTGCAAGACAGCAAGACAAACCTAATCAAGAATCAACCTGAATTCCCTTCAGTTCACTCTCCAGAGAACAATGAAAGAAATTTAGGACAATATTCCAGCTTCCTCTTTCTCCTGCCTTATTTACAAAGCAGGGTCTCTGCCACAGAACAGTGTCTCTGCCTACAAGACAGTCATATTTCCGTTCAAATCACCTCCTACCCCTTTTCCTTTTCCTGCCCTTGATCTCAGGTTTGCTTTTCCAACACCCTCTCTATCAGACCTGCACTCTGAATATCAGGCCTATTCTTGGCAGCACAAATCTTGTCCAGATCAGGTATGTGCACATCATGGCCATCTGCTCTGCTGCAGTGAATCTTATTTGTTGTCTACAGATTAACATAAATTCAGCAAAGTATTTCATGTGGTAGAAAGGTGGCAAGCACACAGTCACCTGTCAACATTTTGGAGGGACTCTGCATCAGTCTGCAGCTTTTCCAGCTGGACTGTAACCTTTAACACAGCAGCACTGCACTTCCACACCCCTGCGCACAGGGGAAGTTACCCCACTGCAAATCTAGAAGGCCAGAGGCAGATTCCTCAGCTCTCTAGATGTCCTCACCTGAGGGAGGAGAAATCACAAAGTAAAATATGTCCTGAAACACAAGCTAAGTGACTCAAGCCATCCCTTGCCTATGGTGGAGTGAGGTGAGACTTCTCTGGAACACGTGGTGAGGGAAGGGGACAAGCAGGGGAAGTTCCCATTCGAGTCAGCCTCACCACATGGCCACAAGATTGCCAGTGTGATTCTAAAGGGGCACAGGACCATCCTTGCCAAGAGAAGCATGGGCTTAGCTCAGACATAAGCTGATCATGAGATTGATCTTTCAAATTCACACCCACCAAGCTATGCAATGCCGTGACTCGGGCTCAAAAATACACATCCCCTCTACACCTTCCCCAGACCCTCAAAAGAAACAGGGAATAAACATCAAATTGTGCTGGGTCACTTGTGCTCAAAGGTAATTTGCTTTTCTTTCAATTGTCCTGATCGCTACATCCAGGTGCAACACCTGAACTGACTTCAATTCCAAAAAAAATGTTATGTGCTGAAGCTGTGTTCCTACAACTGAACAGTGATGCAGAAAGGGAATGGCCAAACAGGATATATGGGGAGCGGAAAACACACAAACAGATGGCTTCTCTTCACCCATCCTGTTCAACACTGGCAGGAAATATGCCCTACTTCCCTAAGCTGCTGCCCAACTACTGCTTTGGATTCCCAATGGGAAGAGCTCCCTCTTCAAAACTAAATATTTATTTCACTGAGAATTCAGAAGCCTGTTCTTCAGAGCTCTATATACTGAGCAAGATGCTCACACACTGGTTTTGATCATCTCTGCTCTGAGCATTGAAGAGCTCCTCGAGTTTAAATGAGCTCATGTCTGCAGCAGAGGGAAGGAGACAAACACAAACAGGATGAGCAACCTGCTGTCCCCCACATTTTCAAAGCTGTCCCAGAGTTCCTTGTTCTGCTTCCTCTAAATTCTCACTCAGGACAAGGAACAAGAAAGAAGCGCAAGTGTCTGAGGAAGAAGAGGAAGAAGACAGCTATCAACCTACCAAAGCCATTTCCTTGAAGATTTACATCCAAAGGAACTGAGCCCACTTGTGCCCAAAATACCGGAACTGAGCAATGACAAATATTTGCCTAAGTTCCTGCTAGCCTGCTTTTTCATTTGTCAAGTAACTATAATATGAGGATGTAACTGCTTACTGATTTGAGCTATTCAATTCTGTTCTGAAACCAGGGAGACCGGTCTTACTTTAAACTCTTTCAAACAGAGGCTATACAGTACACAAGCAAAATAAACAACACGCACAATACACAATGTAACACTGCAATTAAAGTGGTAATTCAAATTCTGTGACTGCTATATTCAGTCAAATGCAAAAGGATAGAGGATTTACAAGATTCCTAGATGCTCATCTACTTCATACATACAGCTTCCATACCAACATCCCTCTCCTAAGACTAACAGAGTAATTGGTGTATTCTGTGGTCACTGCACACCCCAGTCTTGGCAGAGATCTAGCAGACTGCAATATTTTCATACAACACTAAAAAAGCCCCCTAAAATCACAGTGATGGAGATAAGGCACACAAATGAGGGTCCAATCCATATTTGCTTGCTCCTTAGAACCAACTAGAAGACCACTGCTCAACTATCCCAGCCTTCCCTGGCAGGTCTGTTCCCCTCCAGCCATTGCTTACTGAGATACGAGTGGCTGCTCCCTCTGGTTGAAAGCTCCAGGAGACAGATGCTGCACTGCTGATCACTTCTACGGATGTGAATGTGCACGGGAGCTTCGCGTCCGTCCCGTTCTCCACAAACATCTCCTCCGGGGTGATGACCTCTACTGCCAATACTTGGACTGCATGGGAAAGGCAAAGAGAAGAAATGAGAACAAGACACATCAGTGCTGCTTTGAGAATCAGCAAGTTCACATCACACTGCCTAGAAGGGCAGAAGAGAAGAGGCATCAATAACTCCTGCACTGGGTGATTGCACAGACATTGCATTATACCTGCAGTCAAGTATAGAGCAGGCCAAGTATATTCACTTCTCCTTCCTTGTATTATCTGTGACAGGATGTTTTCCACTCACAGATGTTTCCTCTACAACACTTTGTGGAAGTCAATTCTATGGTGCAAAGGATGAGTTTAATACTTTTTTGTATCAGCAGGCATTGTAATAATTAAGCCTCATCAGAGGAACTAACAACCTGGCCTAGCTATTACTCAGTTTCCTCTCTGGCACACATCTTGTTTCATATCTCCAGTTTTTCCTAGCTGTAAGTAAAACAAAAGCTCACTTCCAGAAAGCTGAGGAGCAAACTTCTCTTGCTCCCAGCTATGCCATCTACTCCTGCTTTCTGCCATGCTCCAAGGTCTGTATGTGCAAGGCCTCACAAATAATCACTTGGTTATAGTTTAGAAGCATCAGATTAGTTTAACTTTTTTCTACCTTATGCACAGTCAAAACAGCAAGCAGACCACAAGCACCCTCCAAAGTTAAAGTAATCGAGGTTAATATTGTGCTTGTCCTGCTAGTTTTCCTAACAAGTAAGTAAAACTCATCATGATTTGGAAAATGTGTTGAAGATATTCTTTATCTGGCACCTTCTAAACTGCCACTGCACTTTCCCTATCCAGATTTAAGCAGATACATCTCTACATTCATTCAGGTTTATGTAGAAAAACAAAGCATGATCTTGTGACATCACAAGAGAATGTCTGTCAGGATTCATGTCACATCCACGTGAAAGCAAAAATCTTGTCAAATCAGCGTGGGTGGGTGCACATGTAACATGTGTTCCTGGTACCTCAAATATAAGTTTTGATTTTTATTAAACCATGATTTTCAGCATAGAGATGGTAACAGCAATCTACTTCTGTTCATAGGATTCTATGTTTCTGGGCTCCAGTACCTTAAATCCCCTTGTTAGAACAGGAGAACAAACCTTCCTGCTTCATCAGTACCTCAGCTGATTTGTCTCTCGCTTTGCATAAAGTAGCTCCAAGTAGGCAAAGCAAACAGAAAGATGCAAGTCAAAGACTGTTTCGATAAAAGAAAAGAAAAACCCACCTGTTGTACTTTGGACCTGATTAGCATAAAAGATTTGATAATCAGGATGCCTTGGCAAGAACAAACAGAGCTTTGAAGACTATGAGAAGATTGAATCAAGAAACAGGAAAGAAGATTGAATCAACTTCTGCAAGCAAGAGACGTGGCAAAATGTCTAAGTTTGTTTGTGTGGTGGTTAACCTAATCATTGTAGTAAAAAATTACTAGCCTTCCTAGAATAGTATATAAGCATATGTAGTCCACAATAAATTCAGATTCTGACCACCACTCAGTTTCCCCTGTCTCTCATCATCACCAATACCCACCTACATTAGTCCTTAAATCGTGAGGTTTGAGTTTTTAGGCAGTGAAAGAACCACCTCAGCAGCCTTCAGAAGCTGGACAGCAAACATCTGACAGAATGAGCATGCAAGCAGGGGTGGGAGAATTGAGCACATCACAGAAATTGCAATAACCAAAACTAGAAGAAACCACACTTCATTAATTCTGCTGTTCAGAGCCCACACTGTTCACTTCCAAAATTCACTAACTCTTCAGTCCCATCAGGTTATCTCATGATACCTCAGATTGTCCTGTCATCACTGCTCTCATTTCCAAGAGAAAAAGTGCTCCAAGGAGAGTGGGGACTAGGGGTGGTGAATTTTCATCATGAGGTTCTATCAGAGCTTTCTTTCTCTTGTACATACTCTGACTATGGGCCAAAAAATATTCTTCTGTAAAACAACTACCAAATATTTATTTGGAACATACAAAGACTTCTAGCAATCAAATTAAACGAACTGAGAACTGCTGTGCTTTATGTATTTTTTCCAGCTAATGCTGTAGAAAAGAAAAATAAAATAAAATCCATTGTACTAAGTCCAAACCACAGAACAAACCTCCTTTTCAAGCATAAAACAAGCAAGATGCCCTCTGTATTCGTGTAGGAAGAAAAGAGTCTGCACAGACATTGTCTGCTTGTACATGGTACAGAGAACTCCTTGCCACACACAGGCAGTGGGTAGCACAGAAAGAAGTCACTGTTCTAACTCACTAGAACTGTAGTGAAGCAAAAAAAAAAAAAAAGGACTTCTTCCTACTTCTTCCCTAGTCTGAGAAAGAAGGAACTATGTAATCCTGTACAGATATTTCTACCAAGTTTAATTTTCATCTGTCCTATTGTTGGCTCAATTTCACGTTCTTCTTTGCTGATTTTCTCCCCTCTGCCTCTTTCACTGCTTCAAAACATTTTTCCTGCTTCTGCTGCCTTACAGCATGAGACACAGGCTTCTTAAATCACAACCTGACTGTTTGGTAGAGAGACCACAAGATTTGTCAGTTGTTCACCCTCAGCCCTCTAATCCCATACTTTTACTGATGTGGTGGCTGTTGTCACTACCTGGAACTCTTTGGCCTCCTCTGTCGTAACAAAATCCACATGGATCATCTCCAGCTCTAGGTCTTTTCCTCCTCTTTCCACATTTACCAGGATTACATCCACCTTCCAGCTCCTCCACCTATTTAAATATTCCAGTTGGAGAAAGTTGAATTTTGAGTCATATTTCAGTCACACACACTGCTCTATTCCTCAAGCTTACTCAGCCTTAGCTCCTCTCAAGAGGAAAAAATTATCACAGGAAACTGTCTGAGAGAGAAGAGTGCTTTAGAAAGGGAAGGTCAGCAAGGTACATAGGGCATAAAAAAACCATTTGCTCTCCTCCCATGCATCCTCCTTGATCCCATCACCCTGTCCAACTGCCCGTAGCTCCTTCAGTATTTCCTTCTGAACATCTCATCTAGCCTTCAGCTGCTTTTATTCTTTTCAGCAGAAGAATGGTTTTATTTTTCTCACCCATCATCAAAATAATTTGAAAAAAAACCCCACCTGTGCATCTTCAGGCATTTCTTTTGAATCTCTAGTGTTGTTCAAGCAGTTCTACTCCAACTACAGTAACTCTCTCCAGCTCCATTTTCAACCCCCACACCGCAATGAAAACTCTCCATCCCCATCTTCCTTTCCAGACAATCCTCCTGCTCTTGAAATAGGACAAGACACTCATATTCTTACTAATTTACTAATCTTTTCTTATTTTTCCATCATGGATCTTCCTTCTTCATCAACGGTCTCTCTATTCTCAGGTCTCTCTTTCCTTGGTATCTCACCTCAGAGATCTCACCTGCAAAGCAAGTTCAAGCTCCCATCACTGCACTGACTACTCAGATCTGTGTCTCTGCTCATGATCTGTCTCCTCATGTTCAAAGAACAGCCTCATTCTGACATCTTTGTCAATTCTAAGTTGTCAGCTCACAATAAATGGGACTAAAGCAGAGCTCAGAGACCTCCACAACTGCTTTTACCATGGACCTGCCATGTGTCCCTCCAACTCAACACCTGTGCAGCACCTCTGCCTTTGAACTCTTCCCAGGTCAAGGCACAGTCTTTCAGAGTTTCCAGTCACCTGTTCAGCTGACACCAGACTAAAACCTCCAGTTTGTACCTTGGCCTTCATTATTGTCATGTCCTTTTTGCTCTGGACAGATGGACAGTTATCGGTGATGATGAGAGATGGGGAGACTGAGTGGTGCTCTATCGTCGTGGTCCATACATAGAAGAAAAGACTCTTGACGACAATTTCAGAAGGCTAAAATGATTTATTAAAATGACTCCATAATTCTAGTATTTTTCTATATCTGCTCAGCAGAGAGCATTCCATGCTCCTGCTGCTGCTTCGTCCAGGAAAATGTGTGCGAAAGTTTACAATATCAGAAAGATAAAGTAATTTCAGCTTCAGTCTCCTCATAGGTAGGAGGAGGCCAACCAATTCCATGTCCTTGAAGAACAGACACAGATATTTTGTTTACAGAAAGCTTATACAGAGTAAAAGACAGCAAAAGGATGTTCTCCCATGGGAAAATGATCAGAAGGCTTACACACAGAGAAACTTATAATATGTTCATAGCAACAGTGCTCAGAATCCAAATTTATTGTGGACTACATATGTTTATATACTATTCTAGGAAGGCTAGTAATTTTTTACTACAATGATTGCATTAATCATCACATAAGCAAACTTACACATTTTGCCACGTCTCTTGCTTGCAAGAGCTGATTCAATCTTCTTTCCTGTCAGCCAGTCTTGATTCAGTCTTCAAAGCTCTGTTTGTTTTTGCCAAGGCATCCTGATTATCAACTCTCTTATGCTAATCAGGTCCAAAATACTCTGTCTTGTGTGCCCCAATAGACAGCAACAGACCAGTAAGTACTGCAGTTCCTGGTAACCAAGCTGCTCCAAAGTGACACTAAGGAGAGGGGGACATCACATATGCAAGACCACTGCTTCCTTCCATGAAGTGGAAATGACACCTGTTCCAGTGTGAAGAGACTCCTGTGAAGAGACTCCTGTCCCCAACAACATTATACCACTGGTCTCATCCAAAACTCCAAACTGTAGCACCTCCTCCTAAATGCTGTCCCTCAGGCTTGGGAGGATCTGCTCAAAACCTGCAAAATCCTTTCACTTCCTTTGAGCCCTCCAAAGCATGTGGTAACTGCATCTGTATGAATCCAACAGTGTCTAAGCTGCCACTGCTTGGAGATCAACACCTTTTAAAACTGAAGTCATCTTTCCCTACTTTTACTTGTACCCCCTGGTTGCTTACACTTGCCTCATAGTGATTTTTAAAAAAATATTTTGGGCAAGAATTGTTTTTATTCTACATTTTTTATGTAGAAATATGGTTGACCATTTGGTTTGGTGGCAAATCACAAAGAAACCCTTCTGTGCATCAGAGTTTTACACTAATTAACACATAGACAATTAAAATTTCTTTGCAGACCACTGTCTCTAGTGAGATCTTGGATCCAATGAAAACGTTCTGTTAATTAAGACTGTGAACACACCAAAATAAACTCAGTTCCCCTGGATTCAACTCAATTTGATTACTAGGAGACCTAACAAACCAAGAATGCAAACAGCTAACCCTAATCACAGGCATCTTGTTTCCACCAGCAGAAACACAGCCCACATGGAAGCTTTCATCACATTGCTAAATACTGGATGCTTACGGCTGCTACAGTTCCCATCCTACACCAGGAAGAGTGTTACTCCGCTCTTCTTGAAATGGCTAATCATCAGTTAATTAATAGGAGCAACTTGCTTGGCTTACCTTAAAGACACCTGGTAATACAGCCATGTATACAATTTATAAATGAAGTCGCTTATGGATGCAAGGTCTTGACAAAATGACAGAAAATTCAGTGTTCCATTATCTCCACTCTGGTCTCCCCAGCAGCCCAGAAGTTTCATCAGAAAGGAGGATGTGGTTTTTTCTAATGACCAAGGGTCTTAAGTCACAAAAACAATATACACTTGAGAATCGGTGCTTTCATTAACAAATACTCTTACTCAATGTCAAGTGTCTTGTGAAACATCTCCTGCTGACAGCATTCTCAACTATGGTTGCATAGCATTTAGTTCCTTCTCCCACAGAACAGTTGCCCTGTACAATCAGCATGAAACAACAGCAGCCAGACCCCTACAAAACAGCCCAGAAAGCCAGAACAAAGTTACAGTCCCCAGCTGCACCTACAGGCACTTACGTCCCCACAGACCATTTCTTCACTGTGGATAAAACACCTGGTGGAGAAACCTTAGCTTCCCTGCCTTAATAGACAGGAGTAGACATGCCAAAATCGCTCCTCTGAAACTGCACAAGATCTGTTAAAGCACCCAGATGCTGGATAGAATTTCCACACAAAGAATTCCTTCACATCATTTAGCCTCGACAGAAAAGTAGAACCCATGCCAGCAGTTCCACCCAGGAGCAAACCATGGTGTACTTCACAAGGACAACAACACACAAGTATTAAGAAGCCATATGTGTCCAGCTTCTCCTCATGGAGACTGTCCCTGCAGCCCCCCTGTCACCATGGCCTTGACGTCTGCACTCCATACATTTACCCAGGGCACAAAGCAACACCAGCTACAGAAATGATGACTAGACAGAGTCACACCAACCAACCTTGACATCTAAGTTTCAAAGCAACAAAAACTAAATTCCATCGCCTCGAAGGAGGACAGGGGAGTTTAATTTCACTCTCAAATGCCAATTCACCAGAACAGCTTTTAGCTGCTGCCACAGCATCTCCCCAAGTTGCCAATCTTGTCAAGTAACCCAGGCTGCTGGAGGAAAGAGAGCTTCCTGTCTCCAGTAACACAGCCAGTCCTGCAGCTCCAGAAATCAGAAAGCACAGCTGTGACACCCAGCCACGAACACCTACCACCTCCTGTCACCACGCTGCTGGAAACCTTCATCCCCCAAGCAGAGACAAGCATCTGCTAACGCAACATTCACTTTCTCCTGGCCTCTTTGCACATTCAGCTGAGCTCTGCCTGACTCAACAATGAGGGAAAAAATAGCATCTTGTCACCCCAAGTGAATGGAAAGCAGTTTCATTGAGAAGTCTTGACAGGCTGTGGCTAGGCTGTCAAAGCAGACAATAACATCCACGTATGTCATGTCCCTCCATACCTCCATACACCTACTCTGACAGCACTTAAAAGTCTCCAGAGTCATCAAACTTTGGTACCTCCTTCTCCTCCCACACTTCAGGGTCAGTTTTTGGCATGTTCTCCTCCATATGATGCAGAGCTGCTCATTGCTCTGCCAAGCAGCAGCAAAAAGAACCTATGCTGAAATTTGCTTTCAAAGCCCATGCTTTAACCAGAAATGAAGAACAAGCATGAGAAACAGCAAAAAATGCCTGAGCTCCCTTGCCAGACAGGCCACAGATTTCTTGTTCAGTCCTGAGGAAATAATTTCACTGCTATATCACTCTCTCAAGTCTCTCATCTCATAAAACAGAGATGCTTGTAAAGGTGCTGAGAACTACGAACAAGTAAGCAGTGCAGCTGCACAGCTTCATGCTCCTATTACAGGATCAGTCATATATCAGGTTTGGGCAGACACTTAGTCTTGAGGCAAGTAACTTCTAGTTACTCCTAGTACTTTCCCTGGGGATTACAAAGCAACACTTCCCTGCCTATGCTGCAGGCTGGGACACCAATCAGCAGCTCAGGTACTTTCCAAACCACACATCACATTTTTCTCCTCAACAGCCCTGAAGTGGTTTTCATTCCATGCCCAAGTAAGTTTACAAGTGTTCAAACCCAAGTAAACAGTTCTTATTGACAAAGCCAAACCAAAAGAGTGGAGAACCCAAAGAGGGCAAATTAAGCAAAGCTGTTCAAAGTGCAAAGGGTAACTGGAACAGCTAATGGCAGCTGTTCTACCTCTAATCTTCCAATACTAACAGAGTCACTAACAAACACAGCACATTATTTTCTGGGCACAAGGAAAGATGCCAGAACATGGGAACTGAGATTACAGAAAGGCAGAAAAGATAGAAAAGTCTCCTTGAAATACACCAGGTTTTTCCCACAAATAGGGAATGAAGCTTACTTAACTAAAGATCTGAGAGAAGCTGGGTAAACATCTCAACACATGGCAGAGAGAATAAAAAAAGCATCCCACCATCACAAGCATTGCCTAAAATTGCTATAGCAATCCACTAAAACTGTCACAACTACTAAGGAAATGAGAGTATTAAGGATCAGAAGTTGTAGACTAAAAGGCCACAACCAAACAACAGCAAAACCCAAACCCATGGAGTGGACAATAGAGACTGATATATTGCTGGCTGGAACAAAAGCTTCCCTCCAGGCTTTTTTCTTTTTTTGGTTACTAATACTATATCAAGTGAAAATATGTTAAAAATACCAGTCATGTTGCCAACTGTTGATGGCAGGCAGCATCTTTCTGACAAAAATCTGTCATTAGCAGCACGGGAACTACCAATTTCCAAAACAAACTAGGCAGTAGAATTTAGGAAGGGGATACACAAATTTCATGAGGACATACAGTGCAAAGCCTACATATCAGACATAAGAAGCTGCCCTTTTCCTGACCCTTTTACAGTAATCAATCCACAAAGCTGCAACCAATTCAAGTCTATACACACCAAGAAATGTCTGCAAAAGCTGCGCTTTGAACCATCCAAGGTATTAGTAGCATTCCATGAATCGTCACTCCCACCTGTCATCATTCCTGAACCAGAGTCATGTCCATCTCTTGCCAAGTATTGGTATTTCCACCAGCCTGAAAGGTGAGCACAGTATTTTTTTCCTGTATACAGAGAGACTTGATTAAAACCTGTTAAATAAAATCCTACCACTTAACTGAGCAAAAAAAGATAGATAAAATTACATCATCCAAGTGATCACCCTCCTCAGCTAACAGGGTATTCATGCAGCCAATCTGTTCTGGTGTGACTAGAGACTTACTTCAGCAGTTTAAGCAAATCCAAAGCCCTTGGAGGACCAGATTCCTTACTGATCCATGGATTGCTGAACACCTGCAGCCAGCTCTGGCACCAAGCTTGCAGCAATCTCACACTGACTTGCTAACTGAATTGCTGAGCAAACTCGTAACCAGCTATAACCTGCAGCAGCACAACCACAAAACCAAAAAGGAAAAGCCCATGCTAAATATTTCAAAGCATTGTTCCACAAGAATTTGTCCGTGGTGGTGCCAATTTAAATAGCTCCCATGCACACTCAGAACGAGCTGAATCTGATCAGGAACTAACCTGTGTTCAAAACAGCCCTTTCACCATTGTTTTCTTTCAAACCAGACCAACACCCTAGCCCAGTCCATACTGTTTTGTACAACTCAGGAGGGTTAGGAAGCACCAAGTAGGAGCTGATTCATCTGGTTTTTCTCAGGAATACTTCTTTTGTGAAGAATTTATGGCCTTCCTTGAAGCACACTACATCACTTTCCCAGTTTACATGTGTAGTGATTTCTAGAGCCATCCCTGGGATTGGAGCAGCGCCTTCCATCAAGCAAGATCCTGCAAGACCTTGATCTGAACACTTCAAGACATAGAAAACAGTCAGATTTCAAAACTCCTGCTGCTTTATAGAATTTATTACCAAGTGGGAGCCCTGTTCACCACCTTTCACTTGCACGCATTACAAAAACAAGTTACTGAATAACAGGTGGCTTGCAGCCAACTCTAAATGCCTCCAGCAATGGCCATTTCACCCACCTGGAATGACCTGCCCTGATTTACCTCCATCTCACGAATTGAAAGTGCCACCAACAACTGCCAACTGCTACACTGCCCAGAGTTTAACCTTCCCTTAAGGATCAGAATCTCAATCTGATTTGAAACACTGAAGGCAGGGTATAACCAGTGTTTCAGGGCAAGCTCCCTTCGTGCCCCTTAACACCATGTGTGTAAAGCATCAGTAAATGTACCACAAAACATCTTTTTCTGCAGGGTTGGAGGAAAGAATTCACAAGAACCACCACAGCCTTCCAGTTTTCCTTATGCACTTTAAGCCAAAACCTAGCAGCAGCACCAAGTGGAAAGTGCCAACTCAACAGATATATAAAAATGCAGAAGCTGAGAGGCACAGCAGCTAAAGGGAACAATATACAAGGACTGTGGGCTAACCCCAGCCCCGCACAGCCCCTCGTGATCAGGGACAGAATTGGAAGTGTAAAAGTGAAAAAACTCAAGGATTGAGATTAAAACAGTTTAATAGGTAAAGAATAAGCCATCACTCACTGCTTCCATCAGCAGGCAGGTGCTCACCATCTGCAGGAAAGCAGGGCTCTGTCAGGCCTAACAGTGACTTGGAAGACAAATGCTGTAATTCCAAACAGCCCCCTTCCTCCTTTTCCCAGCTGTTATTGCTGACCATGACTTCTGTGGTGCCCTCCCAAGTTCTCATGCACCCCCAGCCCATCTGCTGCCAGGGAGGGGTGACAAACCAAAAAGGCCTTGGGGCGTGTAAACCAATGTAATACAAGTAACCAATGCAAAACGTTGGTATTGAGGCTCTTTTCACTACAAGTCCAAAACTTAGCACCATCCAAGCTGTGAGGAAAAATAATTTTGTCCCAGATGAGTACCAAGACATTTATTTGATATAAACATTTTCAATTTAAAAAAACCCAAAACTTATTCAGGACAAGTAACAGGATGGCCCTTTAAAGATAAAAGAGATTGGGAGGAAAAACTTCGATTCACCCTACTCAGCCAAAAATACAGATGTTAACCCATTGCCACATCTTCTGTGCCATGGGTACTGCTTACTGCTAAACCCTAATGTGAGTAAACACTTGCTTTTTCACATGACTGCTGTTAGAGATAACAGTGAATCACTGCAGTAAGAGTTCCCCAAGTCTGTTTGCTAGCAGTAAAGCCAGTTCAGAACTTGTTGTCCTCTCCTGGCACAGCCTTCTCTTACACAAGATACTCACATCCTCTCCATTGTGCTAAACACTTCTTGTGGGGTTCCACTAATCCAGACCACTAAAGTAATACAGACAAACAAACCACACACACAAAAAAATACAAAAGGATATATGCCATAAGGATGTAAATGTTTCCACACAAAGAGCTTCCAGCTTTCTGATGTATTCCTAGGATATCCTGAGTTAGCATTCAATAGTTCAAAAAATGTATTTTCTTGCACACAAGGCTGTTTGTTTTGTTAATTACATGCAGGTAGTAGAATGCCATACATGACCAAACCACATCACATCATACCACACTTGGAGAACTCCCACTACAGGTGCTAATAATAAGCTTTGGATAGATGACCTGATGATGATCTATATGGCACTTCTCCACAAAAACAGTAAGTCTTTATAGAAACTACTCAGACTAAACTCTTTCAAGACAAACAGTCTTGAAATACTAGGTTTCATTTTTTTGGTCTTCCATCTCAGCTCAGTATGGGACACAGGATATCCAGCACTAGTCAGGACAAGATGGGCCCACAGACAGGCAGTGGAATTGCTGTTTAATACAATCAATTTTAATTCAGATAACAAGCAACACAGCCGTGCATCCTATTACTTACACAAGTAATTGTAAGAGACTGAAACCGTTGGATGCCTGGGGCCAAGAAACCTGGCCATTTTACCCCATTTTTTCACCAGAACATTAAGGTACAGACTTTTCAACATATTCAAGAACTCCTTGCTGCTGCTGCAAGCAAGGTGAGCTGAGAGTTTATCCACCTTTTGCCTCTGCAGAACCCACTGAGCAGTGCAGGCAAGGCAGTCTTGATACCTGCAGCATCAGTGGGCTGAGCTTAAAAGGACTAACAGCTTCTGACGGGGGTGACTACAGGAATTCTGACTAAACCTGGCACAAGCACGAAGTGAGCATTGCAACCCTGACTTACACTGTTATTTTCAGGAAACATTTCAAGCAGCAACTGAAATGGGCTGGTGAGCTCAAAGCAGTAACAGGCACTTGAGCTATTTAACATCTCAATACTCTGCTTGTTACTGACCCATGTGTATGTGCCCACGTGCACCTGTGCATAAAAGGGGTACTAGGAGAAAATAAATTTCAAAAATGATCAAGCTTTGTTGGTATCAAAAAGAATAATAAAAAAATCATCATTATTCTTTCCAGCAATATCTAGATGTTTTTTGAGACTATCAGAAGTACTCAGGCACCACCCTCATGTCAAACACAGGCAGGATACCACTCTAAGTCATAATTACATGGCTTACAAATGCACAATTGCAAAATACTCCATTTTCTTGATACTCTGGGCTGGTTGCTCCAGGCTCACCCATGCACAGAAGAGATTATACCTAGATTAACTACTTATGCTACAAAATGTCCCCAGAATCACAAACAGCACATTTGACAATGATCCTTCATTCTTACAAGTAAATGAAGCAACGGGGTTTTCAGATGACTGAGCATTAAAAAGCAAGATGAACTCCTAACCCACACATGCAGGGGCACATATGAAAATAAGCCTAGAACTGTGTTATCTGTGCTTAGCTGTGAAGCAACAGGGCTTGGCAGAGCAGGCTGTGGTGTTTAATGGGGCCTGCAGAGCACCCTGAGCAATATTTCTGTCTCACTGCAGGTTACTGGCCACAGGAGCATATGAAGAGGCAGAAGAGCAGGCACGAGGCACGGCAGCCACGTGTGCAGCACATCACCCAGCCACACCTGAGCAGGGAGCAGCTCCAGCCCTCTGCAAACACCGCTCCTGCCCTTGCCAAAAAAGGCACCTTTTTGATTTCTGAACCTCTCGTGAGGGGAAAATCCAGCATGAGGAAAGGCAAGGGGAAGAGGGCCCTTGAAAAAGCATCAGGAGCCTGAATGACACAGGCAAGAAGAAATGCACAGCACTGATTACCCAGGACTCCTTAGCACCCCAGACTCAGGGGAAGGTCATCTTTTCCTTCCCATCACCAAACTCCTTTGGCTGTGCAAAGGAGATGAAGAGCCTGCACTCTGATCACTTATTCCCACACAGAGACGTAAACCTTGCTTTTCACAGCAGACAGGAGGATTGAGGATGTGCAAGGAGAGAGGAAGCCAACACAGGAATAAATTCAGACCTTCTACAATGATCTACGACTCCCACCTACCCACAGCATTACTGTAGCTGTACCTTTTGTTGTGGTCAGGGGAAATACGCTGCCTTCTTCTCTTGCCTCCATATGTATTTCCAAAGATCTCAGTTTTACTGTAATATATGCATATTTCACATCTACCTACTTAATCCTAAACACTAAGTCTGTCTCTGAAGATACACAGGAAGCCTTAGCAATCTCTACTTCTTTATTGCAAAATGCAGTCATCTCAAACAAACGCAAACAATGCTCTTTGGGAACAGATTTAGGAAGAGGAATAATACTAGGAATTGGATACTAGGAGGAAGTTGTTCACTGTCAGGGTAGGGAAGCACTGGAACAGGTTGATCAGGGAACTTGTGGCTGCTCCATCCCTAGAAATGTTCAAGGTCAGGCTGGATGGGGCTCTGAGCAATCTGGTCTAGTGGAAGATGTCCCTGCCCATGGTAGTAGGATTGGAACAAGATTATCTTTAAGATTTGTTCCAACCCAAACCATTCTAAAATTCTATTAAATAAATTTTAAGTTATTTATCACTCAGCACAGTTTCTTAATAAACCTCTCCCCAGAGAGACTCACTGTTTCACACATTTTTCCAGACATATGAACTGAGGAGGCATCAGGCTTCTTAATGTCTCCTACTGAAGTACTTCACAAAGTTTTACCCACTAAGCAAGTAATGCCAACCCAAAATATCCATCCCTGCATATCTGGGGTGTATAATACTGCATATTCCCTCACTGTCCATGCCCAGCATCTACACACAGTGAGCTGGCGTGGAAAATGTGTGTAACGTTTCAAGTCCAAGTGCTGTGTGGAACCTTCTGCCCTCTGAGAACATAAGCCACAGCGGAGTCAAGCATCACTCTTGCCATTCCTACCGCTCCATAGCCTTGTACTCCTCACTGGAAATACTCCACAACCATCTGGACGCAATCCTGTGCCATGTGCTCCGGGATGACCCTGCCCGAGGAGGGAGGTTGGACCAGACGACCCCACTGTGGTCCCTTCCAACCCGACCCGTTCTGCGATTCTGCACTTACTCTCCACCTATACGAGTCATAAGCGCATCATCTGACTGACACAACTCCCCCTCCACCCAAATACTTCACCACTGACCGAATCAAGTCATCTACCACAACCCCAGCGTCCCCATTCCTCGGTCACCCCGTGGCTCTCCCAACAAACGCCACCCGCGTCCCCGGAGCGAAGAACCCACGGCGGTGCTCGGTCCCAGGCTGGGCTCGATGATCTCGGGGANCCGCGGCCGGCCGGCGGTGGTGCGGGGGGCGCGGGCGCTGCGGGGCCGCTCCTGGCCGGCGCATCCCGGGGGTCACAGAAACGCCGAATCACAGAATCGCCGAGTCAATGAGGCTGGAAAAGACCTGTGACATCATCGAGCCCAACCTGTGACCCAACACCACCATGTCAACTTGACCGCGGCACTGACTGCCACGTCCCGCCTTTCCTTANCCACTGTGGTCCCTTCCAACCCGACCCGTTCTGCGATTCTGCACTTACTCTCCACCTATACGAGTCATAAGCGCATCATCTGACTGACACAACTCCCCCTCCACCCAAATACTTCACCACTGACCGAATCAAGTCATCTACCACAACCCCAGCGTCCCCATTCCTCGGTCACCCCGTGGCTCTCCCAACAAACGCCACCCGCGTCCCCGGAGCGAAGAACCCACGGCGGTGCTCGGTCCCAGGCTGGGCTCGATGATCTCGGGGATCTTTCCCAAGCTAATGGATTCTGTGGAACCAGCGCTGACACGGGGCCGCCGCGCATCACTGCCCGGCACCGCGGCACCCCCTGCCCTGCCCACGCCGGCTCCCGGGGGCTTTGTGCCGGCTGTGTCCCAGGCACACCGACCCTTCCCCCGGTGAGCACGGGGCTCCTCGGCCGCCGCCGACCCGGCTCCGAACCGGGTGGGCAGCGAGCGGCAGAGCCGTGCCGTGCCCGCCGAACAGCCCTCCGCCCCGGGAGCGGAGTTAAAGGGCCGAACCGGCGGCCGGCCCTCCCTCGGTCCCTGACTCACCGGCGGTGAGGGCGGCGGCGGCGATCAGCAGCCACGCCGCGCAGGGCCGCCCCGCGCTGCCTCCGCCC
>VXAX01002252.1:120922-165260 GCA_013399835.1 Leptocoma aspasia | reverse complement strand
CACGTCCCGCCTTTCCTTAAGTACCTCTCCACCACCTCCCTGGGTGGCCCATCCCAATGTCTCATCACCCTTTCTGTGAGGAATTCCCCCGAATGTCCAACCTGAACCTACCCTAGTGCAGCTCGAGGCAATGTCCTCATATCCTGTGGCTGGTTCCCTGGGAGAAGAGGCCGAACCCCACCTGGCTGCTTTCAGATGCTTGTAGAGGGTAATAAGGTCATCCCTGAGCCTCCTTTTCTCCAGGCTGAACATCCCCAGCACTCCTCACAGGGCTGCCTCGAGCTCTGGCGCTGTCCGACAGTTACCCTGCAGTACGGGAAGCTTATCCAAGTGCCCGTGGAGGCATGGTACCAATCATTCCAGCTGGCACTGAACCTGTCTGGACAATCACTGACAGTCACAAAACTGACAGTCACTCCGGTGGAGTTGTGCTTGCCACAGTCAACAGCACCCAGGAGCTGTGGGGTGACTGTGGCCCCTAAGGACCACAGCGGTTTGATCACCGTGGTGTGGTGTCCGAGCACTCCCAGCTCTGGAAGTCTCCTGCTGTGCATCACTCGGCCCGGTTTCCAGCAGGGAAGTGATAGCAGGAGCAGATCCCGGTGCTCATGGAGTGTCCCGACGCCTCTGCCAGCCTCGAGCTCCCCCGGGTGCATGTTAGGTGCTGGTTTGTCCCAAGGGAATCGGGAGAGCGCTGCTGCAAGCTCTGAGCACAGACAGCGGTGGTTCCTCCTGCCTCCACAGAAATCCTGCCTGCTGTTCCCTGTTAACTCAGAGCCTGTTTCGGCGTGCGTTGCCTGTAAGCACAAGCTCCTTCGGAAGCCCTCCTGCTGCACCAATCGCACAACCACCTTTGCCTTTTGCCTGAAAATACCTGCTTGGAATTTCCCTCGGCTTGCTGACTGGACTCCCAGCTGCTGCACGCTCCGAGACCAAGCTTTCACCCTTCCCTCTTCCTCCTTTCTTCGGAGAACCTCTTTGTTGTGCCGTGTTTTCCCAAGCATGCATTTTAAAGAAGTTGCACAAGCTGAGTCATATCTCAAGGCTATTGCTCACTGCATCCCTGAGCCTCCAGAAGCTTGTGGGGTGCTCTGCTCATGCCCAGTGCTCCATGGATGCGAGTCCTTGCTCAGATCCCTGTGCCACCAGTTTCTCTGCCACTCCCTGGACACCTCATCACATCTGCGGGTGAAAGAGGCCACCGTGTGCCATGCTGAGGAGGGCTGTGACAAAGCAAGCCTGCAAAAACACAGGCAGATTTTTTTTTTTCCCAGCCCTGATGCCAGACACCACCTTACAATTCTCATGGGATTTAAAATGTAACAGCTTATGCATCCATTATTTATAGCCTAAGGGGAAGCTCTGGAGCACATTCCTCATTCAACTGTTGTACGTGTTTTCTAGAAACCCAGGCTAGCAGAAATCCAGAGCACCTCTTGGGAATAAATATCAACAACACAGGCAACTCTTTGTATTACAGAGAAATATCACCTTGCTTGGTTGGCACCTCATCTGACTTCCCTTGTGGGTGGGTCTTTAGGCAATTCATCAATACCCCTGCTTTCCAAATGGAGCAGAAACTGATAGGCAGTGATAAGACTTTCATTCCAGGCCCTTTTCCCTCAATACTTCCTCTGAGCTCTTCCTTTCCACGGAAGCTCCACCCAACCTTGCAGCTCTCCTGGGTGGCTGGAGGTGCTCTTGCAGCATGGAAGCACCTCAGAACTCAGAGTTCACTGTTTACCTCCAAGTCCTTCAGTACTGCACAGTTTAAAACTGTTCAATCCTCTGAAGAGGCCAAGCTTCACCCTTCTGGGTATTTTTGCAAGACAGTAAAACCCAAAAAAATTTTTTTAAAAAAATTGCATTTCTCTTATTCTCAAATTGACTGTCCCTCACAGAACTCACATGTTCCCTTTTTGTGTACTAAACCTGATTTGGCCACACACGGCCCTTACCTACACTCTCCCTTCCCTGACTGAGATCACATTGTCACAGGAACAGCCCTCACTTCCCTGTTTGTTGTGTAGCAATACAGGTGCTCAGTACAGAGAACACCTGGGACAATATCTGGTCTACTTACAGCAGAACATTCTTTATCCAGTTAGATATGATCAAATTATTCTCTTCTGCTACTTCCAGAGAGAAAACTGGGTGCTGGGACAACTTAATTTGTCCCAAGGAACATATATTGCATCTTCTTCCTTCTTGCTGTGTATGTTAGAAATTCAGACCTTTGTTATGTTTGTTATCCTTTGTTTTGGAGAGGTCTCTAGTAGCTTGCCACAGAGAGCAAGCAGGAATTTGGTGTTTGAAAAAAAAAAAAGGGGTAATAACTTCTAGGAGGAGAAGAAAATATATTTAGACCAATTTTACATTTTTAATGGTTTTGATTGTTTTCTCTTTAGCCTGCTTCTCTGTATGTCCTAGAGGAACTGTACAGCATACACTGTTTAATATGCACTCCTGCAAAAATATCCCACCCAACACACTCATTCTGAATTAGTAATAGAAGAACATGAGAGGAAAAGGAAAAAAACAGGCTCTATTTGTACAAGAAAGCATTGTGTGTCCCTTACAGCAATATTTTTCCTCTGCAAGTTGGGAGAAACTGTGACTAGCAGATAATGCCACATTTGTCTTTACTCTGGTTAAATAGAAATGCAGGTTTTTTTCAAAACTCTAGAGCTGGCAGCAGCACAGTAATTGCATACAGACTTTGAAGAGTTTGGGAACAATTTTTCACAAGAGTCAGTGTTGTTGAGGCTGGAAGGGACCTCTGCAGATCACCCAGCCCGACCCCTCTACCAAGGCAGGGTCACCTTGAGCAGATTACACAAGGAAATGCCCAGGTGGGGGTTAAATGTCTCCAGAGAGGGAGAATCCATCACCTCCCTGGGCAGCTGTTCCAGTGCTCTGGCCCATTAGCACAAAGAAGTTCTACCTCACGCTGAGTGGAAGTTTTTGTGATTTTGTTTGTGACCACTGCTCCTCATCCTGGTACTGGGCACCACTGAAATGAGCCTGGCACCATCCTCTTGCCACCCACCTTTGAGGTATTTATACATATTGACAAGATCCCCTCTCAGTCTTGTCTTCTTCATAATTTAATTCAGAAGAATGTCTTGGATCACCCACTATGCAAGGATAAGTGTTCTCAGGAAAACTTAGGATGGGAAAGGATGGGAATGATGAGCTATTCCAGTGCTGAATGGATGCTAAGGAACAATTTCAGTCGGGATAACCTTTCCTGATAACCTTGATACATAAGAAAGCACATAAAATGGAAGCCATTTGTCTTCCCGTCTCTCCCTCCTACCTTTCCCCCAGCTTCTTGGAATATATTGGACTATAGGCAAAATTATTTTAGAGGCTGTTATTGTACAGAGGCAAAAGCCAAGGTAACAGTGACCTTCACCCTGAGCAACACCAGCGTTCCAAGACTCTATTTAAGCAGGTTTGCATAAAATCATCGTCGTAAGTTAGGAAAATAACGTCACCTCCACTCGGCTGTGGTACAGTTTGAAATTATGGAAATTAACCACGAATTTCCCCTCACCGCCCTGGGGTTTGTGGCCTGGCTGCCGCGGTCGATGGCTCGCCGCGTACGAGCAGCTTTCGCACCCACAGGGACACAGGGCTGCCGCGGTGCCCGGCAGGAGCCCGGGGAGCACCGGCAGCCACAGGGAATCGCCTGTGCCCCCTCAGGAACCGGGAACACCGCAGGAATTGGGACAGGCCGGAGCTGTCCCGAGCAGGAGCTGCGCGGCGCCATCGGAGCGTTCCTCTGGAGAGGAAAGACAACACTACTCACGGCGGCTCGTTGGTCTAGGGGTATGATTCTCGCTTAGGGTGCGAGAGGTCCCGGGTTCAAATCCCGGACGAGCCCAACTTTTTTGTTTTCTTCCTTCTCCGCAGCAGTAGCGGCTCCCACACACAGCGAAGGGACACAGAGGGAACTGACAACGAGATACTCGTTCCTTTTTAGTGCAAGAAAAAGCTTTAAGAACTCACCAAGGACCGGCCGCTCCTCTTCGTCTGGCACCGGGCGTCGCTACTCCCATTTCTCCCATGCAGACCCCCGCCTTCCCCCTCTCCGAGACAGCGCTGCGGGGCCGCTCCTCGCCCTTCCGAGCGGCTCAACCCCGGCACACCGTGCCGGCTCCGTGCCCCGTTCCTGCGCTCCCGGTCCCGCTGCCGGCGGGCGTGAGGCGCAAAAGCGCAGGAAGGCCCCGCGGCGGCAAAATATAGGAAGGGGGCTGACACCTCCTTTCCCGGCGGGCTCGTCCGGGATTTGAACCCGGGACCTCTCGCACCCGAAGCGAGAATCATACCCCTAGACCAACGAGCCGCTCTGTTGGTGCTTTCCCAGCTTCGCACTTCACTGTCGTCCCGCCTCTTCCCGCCCCGGCCGCTTCCGTCAGTGCCTGTGTGGGGCTGTCCTTGCCGACCGCCGCCAGCGGCTTTGCCCAGCGCTCCGGGAACACATCGCTGCTCTCACGAACTGCGGGGGCTGCGGCCATTTCTCCCTGCTCGCCCCCTCCGTCTCCTTTCCCACGTTAATCCCTGGCATCGCCCTTCCCCCGACCCTACGGCTCCGCTCGTTAGCGACGGCTCCGCGTCCCCGCGAGGGGAGCAGCGGCCCCCGCGGCGCTCCGCTGCTTTCCCCCGCGCAGACCCCGCTCCCGCGCTCATCCGAGGGGCGCAGGAACAACCCAGCCTTCCCATTCCCACTTCCACTCCCATTCCCCCTCCCGCTCCGCGCGCGCGGTGGCGCTGGAAGCCGGGCGAGCTCGTTCCCAGCGGACGGGGAGGCGGAGGAATGGGACAGCCCAACGCCTCCCCCCCGCCCCCCTCCCAGCGGCTTTGGTTCGTCCCGGGCCGCGCCGTGCGCTGCGCCCCCTGGCGGTACGGCGGGGTGGCAGCGGGTCCCCGCGTGTCCCGGGTGCGCTCGGAGCCTCCCGGGATTGATCCGCGGAAAGGACGAGCGCCCACGGGAGCCGCAGGCATCGCCTTGGGGGTCTGAGCCCACAGCACCCTCCTGGCTTGAATCCCGCTTGTCCCTGATGTGCTCTGTCCTGCTAATGCTTCCTGACATCCCCATGCTTCCACGCCTCTGCATCCCAGATTTTGTCAAAAAGTGTTATTCTTCCCTGTTCCTCCGTAGGTGCTCTCTTATATTAAATTCAAATTTTGAAGTCCTAATGCCAGTGGAAATCTCACCCTTTTTTTTTTTTTTTTTGCTTGCTGCTACCAGTTCGATCTATTCTTCTTCGGGCTTCTTCATTTCTCCAGGAGGAAACAAAACACACAGATTTTTGTTTTGCTTTGGTTTTATTCCACCATTTATTCATTCTGTTTGTCCCTCAGATTTCCATTCTCCTGCTCAGGACACACATACACGTTCTCTACACAGGCACACATATATCTGTATGTCCAGTAAAGCACAACCACTCACACCCAGATGGGACACTCTGCTGAGAGAAGAAACAAGGGGCAGCCAGTGATTGCAGCCTGCCCTGGAATATAAGCTAGAGCAAGCAAATTAAAATGGATTCAAAGGCAACAATGATCCACAGCATGGCTCAAAAGGGTGTGGAGGTCGTGTTTGCCAACAAGCCCATGATAATGCAGGAGGGCAAGCCCTGCTGGCTCTCAGCAAGTGTGACCTCAGTCCATGTCACAGTATGGATGTTTTGTCCCATGTGGCCGACACAGCTGTCAGGAAACTGGTCAAGCGAGGGTCTGACATCCACTTTCCCCCAAATACTCTCCAGATTTAAATCGTAGTGACTGCTAGCCCATGACTTTCAGTAGCCCAAGAGTGAATGCAAGCCTAGTACAGTCCAAAGTACTTTGGAGGGACCAGATGCCTGAGCTTCGCCAATTCAGCCAGGCAACGCCACTGGAAATTCAGCCAGCTAAGACTCCTTCTTTGACCTGCACAAAATTAATTGGCTCTTTCCAGGAAGCTGGGATGCTTTCTGTAATGAGTGGGTCTTTGTGGCCACACACCAGAAGTTTCAAAACAGACTGAGTAAGGTTTGGAAGTGAGAAAGACTGATGGACAAGCAGCCCTTCTAAATCTGGACTGGAGCCCAGAGCCAGATAAGAGAACCCACCCTACTGACCTACTCAGCACATCTTTTCTTTGCATACCATCTGCTGGTTGTCATTTTCCACCACACTAAAAGCACCCCAAAGCTGAAGCACAGCTTCAGGACCCACCAACCTACCACAGGTGGCTGTTTCACAGATCAGCCCCACTTCAAAGAGATTTTATTTTTATATTTTGCATTAATGTATTTTTATGATCAATGCTCTAGGAGTTTTCCCTGTGTTCAGGGTTCACATTGTCTGCCATACAGCACATATGGAGAAAACAATAACTGTTTCCTATTGTTTAAACATTATTTACTGAAGTTTTAAAACCCAAAGTACTTTAAAAGAAGCTACCAAAAAGGCACCGTACATTTATGTAGGTACATAACTGATGAACTTCATCTAAGACCAGTGCAGGGGAGAATAAAAAGACATTCTGGAGCAGGATGAAGAAGCAGAAACACCGTGAGTGGTGGTGGCTGTTGCCTCCAGGACAGTGGGTATCAGGTCTCTCAGTACCCAAATATTACCAAGGAACGCCAGCCAACACCTCAGTCTTGAACCCTGAAGAGATTATAAACAGTCTCCTGTTCCAGCTGTCCCAAAATATGATGGTGCAAAGCAGAGAGCCAGTGAGTGGCTACTCAGCTCTGGGATGACTCTGGATCTCAGGGGTTTTCTGCATTCTGCTCCTCTCCTGCCACTGAAGGTTTTCCTTCCAGTAGCTTCCATCCCAACTGGGTTAGATGGCTCCTATCCACATGTTAAGTCTCCTCTGCCCTGATTGGATATGCCCTTTTGAGAGGGGAAAATAAGTAAGGAAATTATGAAAAATAATCATGGGTCTAAGCAAAGACAGTGCTGGGAAGTCCTGGGGGTACTTTGGTGGTTTCTGTGCTAGGAGGCAAAGGTGAGCTGCAGCTTGAGCACCAGAATCCTTCCTTCAGCTGCTCCTTGCCAAACCAAGAAAGCATTTGAAGAGGAGGTGGTTGAGGTGGGACAAAACACATCCTCAGGCATCTGTGGCTATGTTATCAGTGGTTACAGAACACACAAGAAGGTGCATGGAACAAGGCCTGCTTCAGCCAGTGGAAATCCTCATTTATTTCAGTGGCAAAGGCCCGTGCTTGCACACTTTCAGAGCTGATCATGAAACTGGTGTGCCCTGGGTTTGCTGGCAAAGCTAACAAGCTAAACACATAGGGAATATATATATATATGTACACATGTATACATACAACATGTGCTCACATATAAATATTTATATGTAAGGAGTCATGTTGATATAGTGTATACACAGTCACTGCTGGGGAAATGTGCTTTTTACTACAAGTACTTTCAGATTGCTTTCAAAACAGAAATGCAGGAGGGTGCCTGGTGAGCAGAGCATCTCCATTATATTGAATCCAGAATCAGCTTTGCTTCTTTTCCATCCTCTCTGTAACACCACCCAGGAGGGCTGGTCGTTTTGAGTACCCTGCCTCACAGTCTCTGCAGGCCACAGATCTGAGGCTTTTGACATGTGGGGAGCAGCAAAATTGTTGTTGTGTTCTGTCACAGTTGCCATTTTTGCTAACAGCAAAACCTTCAGGTGCCTTAGGAGCCACCATCACGCTGGCCCATCTTACCTGTCTGTCACAGCTACGCTGTGCCCTGGTCCTGCATGACTGACACTGAAGGCTCACTGGCAGTCCCTAATCCCACTGCATCCTGCAGTGGTTCAGGTGCCAGTGCTGTTTCTTCAGTGTCTGATGTTCTCTGTGTGTCTGTGCTCTCACTGCTCTCCTTTGTTTCAGCTTCAGCTTCCTCCTTCTCCTTGTCCCCCTTTCCTTGTTCACAGGCAGTGCTTTGCTGCTCTTCTCCCTGGGGACTGTCACACATCTCATTGTTTCCAGAGGGAGGCTGAGGAGCGTTCTCCTCTCCTGGGGCATGACACACTTCCTCCTCCTTTGTATTCCCTGTGTTATTCTTGCAAGGAGTAATTTCCTCTGCCTGTTTTTCCCCTTTTTCCTCCTCTTCTGATCTACTGGATCCTCTCCTTGACGAAGGCTTCTCATCAGACTCTGCCTGTTTCTTCTGCTCTTTGTTCCCTGTTTCCACCTCCTCTGTCTTGCCATTGGGCCCAAAGACCTCATCTTCCCTGGCACCATTTTCTGGAGAGGACAAGTTGACCCCTAAATCTTCCCCATCTCCGTACTCGGACAGAGATCTCCGGAACCTGCGGGAGGGAGGCCTGCGCTTTATCGATCCTCGCGTCCGCACCTGGCAGGCAGGAAAAGCAAACATTGAAGCACTCAAGAGTGGTAATGGAAAGCAGGAAAAGCACAACAGAAGAAAATGCCACTGGATGTACCAGCCTTTTCTACTCTTGGCAGGTTGAGGAGGGAGTCTGTACCCAGCTGGTGATGGTGAATGCAGGTTACAGCTCCTCATTAAGCACTGAGCGCTCTGGTGACACCTGAGAAACTGCCGTGCTCTGTGTGGCCTCCAAAACTGAGCCTCAGCCACCTCAGACATTTGCTGGCATGTGACACCGCCTGCTCACAGCACTCCCTGGCACCAGCCACCCCACTACTGCTCAGCTGAGGTGACTGGGTCCTGCCCCTTCAGCCTTCCCTTCACACTCTGGGCTGGGAAGGCTGCTTGGAGCCGCTGGCAGGCAGAGAGGAGACTCCACACAGCAACACTGAAAGGCTGTTTGGAACCTGGTGCACAAATCTTCTCTCTTGGCCACAAATACACACTCTTACAGCAGGACTGAGGGCTCAGCCTCCTCTTCCTCTTCATCCCCAAGCAATAAGCAAGCTTTGTGGAATAGAGAAATCCTAGCACATATATCCTACCTTGTTGTAGAACTGCAGCTGAGTGCTTTCTGGGGGCTGATCAAAGCTGACTGGGGTCTCGCTGGGCTGGGACTGAGTCCCTGGGCTGGTGGGCGTTGAGGGAGGCGTGCTGAATGGAGAAACCAGGACTTTCATCCCAGGGCTTTTGGGAGACACTCCTGGCAGCAGAGCAGCTGGAGCAAAAGCCAGATTGGCCTGCAATGAAAAAGCCCCATTAGTGGCACGCGTGACAGCAGCGTGTGCTACACAAGACAACCACAGAGGGGAACCCCTGCCTGCCACATCTCTCAGCTGTCACAAGCCACAGATCTCCTGGTTGTGGGTTTCTCCGGGTGACACTGTCAACAAACAAGTCTGGGCAGAGAAGTTATGAGTGGACATTTGTCTTTCCCTGGCAGCTGGAACTCAGGACATGTTCTTTTGTCATCCTGAGGCCTTTTGGGATTTTCCAGTGACCCAGCCAAGCCACCACAGTCTGCAGTGGCTGATCTGGCAGAAAATCTGAACCAGCAGCCAGCAATGGTTCAAGATTTAAACCCTTCCAAGTGTGCCCAACCAGAGCTTGCATTTTCCAGCCTGGTCTGCAGGTCTTGCAGAATGACCTGTGCAGTTGTGAGAAGACCATGGAAAGAAGTGAGCTTGTGATTAACTGTGGCAAAACTGCTGGCCTCTCACTGAGAAGCTCCCCCAGGCAAATGTCCTTGGGTGCATCAGGAGGGACAGTGCTATGAATAGGCTCAGGTTGTGTCAGGGTGGCCAGGAGGTTCTGGAGTGACATGTGCTGCGGAGACAGGCGGCTGGCAGGGGCAGGGCACCCTGTCTTCAGGCCATCGAGTGCTGAGCTGGCCTCAGCAGCACATGTCAGGCACCACAGAAATGTAAAAAGGGCAGGAAGTGCTGGGTGTGTTTGTGTGTATCTGTGGGAATCCAGATGAGGGAAGTGCAGTGCACAGCTTCCAGGCACACACACGGGACAGCCAGAGCCTGGAGCACACGTCCCACTGCCAGGATTGTCACTGCCTGTGCTCGAGGCCAGCTCCCCAATGGAGTGCAGGGGACTCAGTGTGAGTGGCACTGCTGTGAGGAAAGAGCTGGAGGAAGTCTCAGCCACGGTTTCCCTCACTTTCTCTCCAGAGCTGCACTGAAACTGAGGCTCCTGCCCCTGCTCAAGCAGCGTTGCTGCCATGCCCATGCCTGGCCACGTACTCCACAGATCCAAATGATCCTGATCCATGCACTGACATGTTTATGGACACACCTGGGGATCACTGGACTGCTTCTGGTGCCTGTTACCATTACCAGATCTGCTCTGCCTTCCTCTCTGTGTGTGGTGGGGCTGGTTCCTCCCCAGTGAGGCCACTGCCCTGTTTACCTGGCTCCTGCATCCCCTTCCCCTCTGGCTGCTCTGCAAGGGAAGTAGCTGTGACCAATGCCAATCAGTTTTAATTTGCTGGGGAAGCCATGTGGGTTCTGCCAGGACCTACCTGCAGCTTTTCAATCATGGGTGAACTTTTCACCTTGACCTTGGGAATGGGGCAAGCATTTGGCGACCGCTTCTGCAAAATAAAATGAAATAGGAAAAAGTCACAGTGTAGTAGGTGAAAAGGAGGAAATGCAATAAAACTTGGAAGAGATAGGCAGAAACTGCTTGTAGGGAAGCAAATGAAGCTTCATATAGTGTTCCAACACGAAAGTTTCTTTTTCCTCATTCCTGACCCCGCTCTGCTTTTGTTATCTAGCCATCCTTGGGCTAGATACATGTACCCCTCCTCTGGGGAGAAAGAGCTGCTCTCTGAAGTGTCTGAGTTAGGTGATGTGTGATGGCTCTACTCCTACATTACCTTCACTAAGGTATCTATCACATGACACAGTTTCCCTTAGTATTATTTCAGGGCCAGGCAGATTAAAAATCTACCTCTTAAAGTCTTAATGTTGTGAACTTTCTGTAACAGGAAAGACTTTCTGCCACCACTTGAGTAACCAAGTTAAAGGATATCCAATTAGTATAAGCAGGAAGGGCCTAAATGGCAGGGAAGGTAGAGCTATGAAAAGGCTGGAAGCAGTTTGAGAAAGAGAGAGCATTGCTTTGAGAAGGGGCATATTGCTTTTTTCAGAAAAGGAAGGAATCTAACATTTTAAAACTTAATGTTCATTTGGCATGGAGGCAGCAAGAGTCTGTAGCTCACAGATAAGAAGGACAAAGAACTACCTGCTTGTTAAGGGCAGGTGACAATGTGAAATTTGGTGGGTACTCATACCCTGAAATACCAAAGGACAGAAGTGACCAAAGAGGGTCTGAGTGTAAAATTTTATAAGTAGTAGCCAGATTACTGGGACCTGCTCGTTCAAGGCTCCTAAAGAAATATTCTGTGGGTATTGCCAACAAACCCTCTCTTCACTCTAGATTAATTATTCCCTTTTTCTGAAGATGGAAAAATCTCATGAGCAGAACTAATACCCCACTATGCTCAACAAAGAGCATGGGTGCTCCCTGTTGAAATCTAATAAATACCAGTGGTTCCTGAACAGTGGTAACTGGATGGATCCATCAGTGTGCCAAGGGTGAAAACAAAAGCAGCAGAAAAGGGCTGTACATCCATGCTGCAGGAGCAGGGAGCAGCATGGAGCTGACTGGGTCAGTACATGTGTGACAGCAGGGGCAGGTTTGCTGCTGCATGATTGATGGCTTTGGCTGCACAGCCTGACCTCTCTGCCACCTCCAAACTCATGTCTCAGGAGAGAGCAGGCTGCAGAGAGGAAAGACCTTATCCCCCTATTAAATTGATACTCACTTGCTCATCATTGTCACTTGTCTCAGTTTTGTGGGAATACAAGGGAAGGGAGCAGGGTGGTTTCCTCCGAGTTGGCTTATGTGGTGGTACCTAAGAGAAGAAAACAACCAACTCAGCAGCAGGGAAATCAGGTTTCTTAAAAAGGAAGTGAAATTCAAGCACCAAAGGGCATGCTGTGTGAGTGACCCGCTCATGAGGCAGGGCTCAGCCTGCCCAAATGAGTCATCCAAAGGCAGCAAAAGATGGTATTAGCACATGGCTGTGCTTGTGGCATCTAGAGCCTAGTCCTAGCGTTGGAAGACTAGTTTGTATCTTTTTCTTTGTATAACAGACATTCTTCTAAGCTGTGGAGGGTGGAGAAGCCTTCCCAGAAACTGTGCCTGCAAAGCATCCTCCTGGAAACCCCTACACACTGGAGAGGTTGTTACTGTTCTCTTTCCTGTCATTACCAGGATTTCCTTTCAATGAGTCTCAGCTGCCTATCTGGATCATTTCCTACTTTATGTCTGATATATTTTCAGGGCAAAAAGGGGAATTCTGGCTTTTTCAGAATTTCAGCCCCATTAGTTTCTCTTGAATGACAGAAAGCAGCACAGAGGGACAAGGCCTCAGCTGCAATCTTAAATTTGGCTAAGAAACTAATTCCCCAGAGGAGAAGGAACAAGGCAACTTAATGGCAGGGACACTGATTCCTTCTGAATGTCCTTGGACTCTCAGAACTAAGAGAGAGCTCCCTAGGAAGGAAGGGATGCATAGCACATAACTATTGCTCTGGTCTTGCAGCCAAGTTATCTCTATTTTTATGCCAGGTTTGTAGTCTCCTGCCAAGCTGTTAACACACTTTTCATGTGTTAAAAAAATAATCCAAAATAACTGGCTAATATCTAGAATCTTGGATAATAGCCACAATAAAGAATTTGGATAATTTTGTTACCTTCTCACAGGCTGGCATGTGAAAAGTTGGATTATGGCATCTTTGCCCTCTGTACAGTTGGCTGTCTTAGAGGGCCTGTGGACCTGATGTCACTTAAATTCTGGAGGTTCTGCACCCAGCCATGGCACTGCTTGCATCTCTAAGCAGCCCAGGGCAGCCCTGCCCTTATCCTTGTGTCATGCCAGGAAGCAATTATCTGTCTTGTGGAAACCCCACCATTCTGCAACCATGAAATGCTGCGCTGTGCCACAGTGGATGTGTCAGAGGTTCCCTGGTTGACAGAATTCCCCTCTGCTGGCATGGGCCAAGCAAGGGTTAAAGACCATCCCTTGGGTCATTAATCTGAAGCCAGCTTGAGAAAGCTGGTGGGGAAGTGACAGATGGCCTGGAGAGAAAAGACAGGAAACTTTGTCCTCCTCTGTCTCTGGAGAAAATGAGTTTCTCTGCACTGTGAGGCCCCTCCACGCTGCCCTGGCTTGGGAGCAGCAGAGGTCTGCAGATAACACAAGAGAGGTCTGGGAACTTTCTGCCTTCTGAAGGGTGAGGGACTTAGTGCAATTAAATCCCATACCTTCAAAAGAGGAAATTACTGTAATGGGATGGATGGAGCAGTGTGCTGGAGGGGAAAAAAACAGTGCTTGGGAAAAGATTGGCTATTCCCATCCTGGGAGTGCTAACCTCTGATAGATGATGGCATGCCAGCCCTGCAGGGCAGAGGTCACCACTGCATCCAGCCAAAGACAGGAGGGGTGACAGGGAGGATACCCTTAGGCCAGGCTGGGATCAGGAGCTGACTGGCAGAAGGGAGCAGTTCAGTTTCAAAAGGTGCCTGAAAAGAGCCACCAGCAAACATTTATGCTTCTAAAAGAAAAAGGCATAATTATACAGGAGCCTCTCTGAAAATATCAACCTCCTTTCATAAACAACCCTGACTTTCCTTTCTTCCTAAGAGAGGTAGTCTAAGTGTTTTGCTTAGCTGGAGAAAGTCAGCGTGTGAGGCAATGCTTGGCATAGTGGGATTTCATTAAAATAAAGTTTCAGCATGACAGAGATAGGCACAGAGTCTGAAATATCATTGGGAAGAGGCAATGAAGGTGAGTAAAGAGGCAGCTTTCTCTCAGACCTACACAGAAGTAATAACCTGGAGGAAACTTCCTTTTGTGAACAAGGTGCTAATAACGTGCCACTGGCTGCTACACTACATCATCTGTTGGTTGCTTCTTTTCCATCAATATTGGCTATTTCATTATTCACTGCTGCTGTCTGCTCACAAAAGCCAGCCCAAACAGGACATTAATCTGCACTGCTGTCTGCTGCTGTTGGGTGAATCTGTGCACCCTACCAAGCTCTGCAATGTCTTGGTTAGTGTCTCTCCCAAGACATGGCTCTACCAAAACACTCATCCACCAATCAGCCATGCATGGAAGGTACACCCACAGCTTGCATTGCACGAGGAGATGAATCCTTTGTCCAGATCCAAAATCAAGGTGGATTCATGCTCAGATCACTGATGTTCCAGCAGGAAGAGACAAGTGATTAACGTCCCCCTCATTTCCTGCTGGTGGCTGCAGAGCACCTTACCTCTTTTCCAGGGATATTGGCTGCTTGCTCTTTGAACTTCCCTGCTAGCTGAGCCACTGAGGGTGATGCTGACTTGTCCACCTCTGAGTTGGTCTCTGCTGGCCTGTTCTGACAAACCAGGAAAAAGAAATTGTGAGTGAAGGTTGGGAAAAGCAAGCCTGTGTATGTGTTACAAAGTTCAAGAGTAAGCAATGACTTGAAGCAGAGTTTTTCACATCTGGCATCAATCAGCCAGCCTGAGAGCAAGAGGTTTTGGAAGACAGGATTTAGCAGCATTTTCAAATATCCCAGAAAATCAGTAATTCATGCAGAGCCTTTCAGCTCCAGCTGAAGAGCCTACACTCAGTACTTTTCAAGGGAAGCAAACCAGGTGTCTCAAGCCAAGTGTCTGTTCCTCTTACCCTTGCAGTGAGCAGATGGAGCAGGCAGTAATGTACATTCCCATACACATCCTCAGCCCCTCTCATACCCTTGTTACTGCCCTGGTCACCATCAGCCTTGCTTTTCCAGAGGTTCTGATGTGAGAAGCCATTCTCAGTCCTCACAGCAAGCCAACATCTGCTTGGAGATGTGTCCCTTGGTGTTCTGCTTTTTTCTCAGTGAAATGCTGAGGCGGGCTGGGGGGGAAGGAGGAAATACCATGGCTGAGAGAAGCTTCCCCTCCCCTGGGTTGACAGCAGGCTGAGAAGCAGAAGGCTTGTGCTGGAGTCTGGATAATGCAGCTCTTCCCACACCACACTGCCCTGGTGTTATCCCACATTTACCTTGTTTTCTTTGCTATGTGTCTGTTGAGCACTGTAAGTAGAAAGCCTTGAAATCAAAGCTGGTGAAAGAAAACCCTTGTTCTTCATCTCCAGTATCTGATGCCAGGCAAACCAAACCAGAGGAACTGAGAATAACTAACCAACACTTGTTATTCCAACCAAGAATAACAATCCTGATTTTGTTAGAGGTGGAGAGCTCAGAACAAGAAACCAGGCTATGAACCATCAGTAAGGAGCCTCACACCTCACAGCTCTCTGCAGCACCACCATGAACCCATGGCCAGCACCACATCTCCCACCCCACTGCCTCAATGCCCTTTCTGCTTCTCAGTTTTTGTTTGCATCGTGGAAAAAGGCCTTTCCCTTTCTCAGAGAGCTGTAAATAAATGCTCCCAATAAATGTTATCTTCTTCTTCCCAGGCCCACAAACCCCTGTAGGTGTCTGCCACTCCCTGTTAAATTTCCCATACATTTTGGAATAGCTTTCCTGAATCCAAGGAAGTCATATCAGGCTGTCTCAACCCAGTGACCTTCATGAACCTTCCCCTCATCTTTTCACCTTTCATTGCAAGCAGGGAAAGTGGCAGATAACGGGATGGAAGAAAGACTGAGGTAAGCAGATCAGCAGGGCAACCTGCTGCACATGAAAAATGATGGCTGGGCTGAGTGGGGAGGGACACCAGTTCCAAGATGCAGGCTGTGTCTCCCTGTTGTAGAGAAGGGCAGGCTGGAAAGAGGAAGGAGCAAAGAATGAACCTGGAGAATGCAGGATGGACTGGGAGGCTTGGCTCCTCATAGCAGCTCCCAGGATATCTGGGCATGGCAGAATGGACACCTGAAGCAAGGACTCAGTTGAAACTAAGCAGCTGCAAGTGCTGTGTCTATGGCAGAAAGGCTGCCTCCCTTGTAGTCCATTTTTCTCCAAGAGCTTCTTTCACAGCCCTTCGCCTTTACCCAGAAAAGACACTGAACTTCCTCTTGGCCTCTCTGACCTCTTGTTTTCGGGGTGATTTTTTCCTTTCTTTCCTTTCCTTTTCATTTCAGCCTGAAAACACAGCTGCCTTTCTTTGATCAGAGCTGGGAGGCCAGCATGGTTCCATGGGTGTCTTGTGCTGGCGGCTCCTGCGGGCGCGGGGCGCGGGGCCGGGGCGCAGGAAGCACTGAACATGCCATTCTAAGATTAGCACCAGTAGCCCACGGGGCTGTGTCCTCCAGCAACTGCCAGCTGCAGATTCTCCCATTACAGAAAATAAAGAACAGGAAAGGATCTTTACTCAGATCCCTTCTGGCAGTTACACTGCTGTGCTGTATCCAGATTTTTTTTTTACAGCTTTTTTTTTTCTGCCCCCAGGTGATGTGGCAGGCTCTGTGTCTTCTGGTCAAGGGAAGGTGTTGTATGTGGGTGCAAAAAGTTCCCTTCCTTGCACTGCAAGGAGAACATCATTCCTCTGACTTCCAGGAGCTGGGCTGGCAGTCTCCCTCTCCTTCCCAACACTGTGAGGAAGGTGGGAACCCTCATTTTATCACCTTCAACCCAGAGAGCATGTACCAGCCCTCAGCCTCTTCCACACCTAAGACTAAGACATCTGCTTCTCTCACCCCAGAGCTCAGTGCTGGCTCTCTCCTGCCCCACAATATTAATGCAACTTCTCCCATTCCTGGTCACATTTCCTACCTTGGTGAAATAACCACTACTCTTCTAAATGGTTATGAGAAGTAGCTCCCTTCCTTCTCTCTCTCTCTCTCTCTTTTTTTTTTTCCCCACTGTAACAGTGAGATTACTCAAACATGATTTTTGTGCTTTTTGCAGCCAACTGCTGATTCTTTTCCTTTTCAGAAGAAAAGCATGGTCAGCCTGCATGGGCCAAAACCACTGAGCTAAGGTTAAAGGCTTAGTCCATCAGTAATTTGGTGACTGCTACTCTGAGGTCTTTTATTATTCCATAAAAATAAGTGTCTGAGCATTGTATATTCTGAAAAATGTCAGACAGAGCTGTAAACAAGAATTGAATTATACCATCAGTGTAAGCATGGCACTGGCTGGAAAAAAAAAAAGGAAGTGCAACTACCAAGTTCTCTGTAAGGGGTTTGTTTCACTTTTCTCTTCCAAATAAGTTTATAAAGTTGAGTAAATTTGAAAACGGTTTTCGAAACCATGTTTCTTCATCTGCTTTTAAAACTGAGCCTAGTCCCTGTTAGCAGCACTGGGGAAGAAAGTTCTGCCTTTATCTGTGCCTGAGGTACAAATGTGCCAGTTTGAGGCCCCCAAACCTCTCCTTCCTTATGCATCAGAGTCCTTGCCTCTATTGTGAGAGCAAAACTGCCCACCAACCCCTAACTCTGCAGATTGGGTGAAGGGAGGATCTGTTTTTAGCACAGATCCTGCTCCTCTCACAGGCTACCTGGGTCCCCACAGAAATGTCCCATCATGTACCTGGTCTGACTGCTGAAAAGAGGAAAGTTCTACTGGCTGTCATACAGTACAGCATTTTGGCTAAATACCAGCTGAGTAAGAGCAGAGATCTGTAATTCCCTTATCTCCTTCCCTGCCCTACAAATCTTCTGACTCGTCTGATTTTGCAGGTAGGACATTTTGGCCAGATGGGTCACCTTTTGTCTGAGAAGCAATACCTCCACGGCACCTTGGAAGGCTGGAGTATTCAGCAGCTATGAAATTGGTGAGAGTTACACAATTTTTGGTACTGGTTCTGTGCAACTATCAGCTCAATTCTCATGCAGCTGCATCTAGACATGGTTTTGAGGCCAGTCCCTGATCTCCACGCACCTCCTTTGTTTCAAGAAAGCTTCACAGGAATGATTCCCTGCAGCCTGTTCTCACACCAGCCCATCATGCCAGATCCTGTGCTCACACAACACTGCAAAGCTCCCCTGTGACTGCCATAGGGATCTTTTCATTGCTGCACACACAATCTATGATCAGAGCTCAGCAACAGCAAATACAGCAAAATAGTGACAAATACAATGTCTCAGAGGCAGATACAATAAGGCATGCAAGGCTCAGGGCTAGTGTCTTGGTTACAGATCCAGAAAGGGTGATATTCAGCACCCAGTGCTGCACCATGAGAAGGGAGTTGGCAGGATGCTAGAGGAAAACAAGAGAGTGTCAGTGTTTTTGGGGCGCAGTTTCATAAGGCCTTGGTTTCAGACAGCTTATGTTTCCAACCACTCATTCTCCCCTGACCTTTCCTTTCCCCCTTCCCCCCTCCCCTGCACCCATGTGAGTTTGTGGGGCTGTAAACTGGATCACTGAAATGATCTGGGCTTAAAATACACCCCTTAACTCTTTACACGGTTATTTTTAACCCAGATCATTTCAGCCTTGGAGTCCACAGCACGGCCCAACACGTGCTTGTCCTGCTGTAGTGGAAAGGGATGGAGGGGTGGCAGAGGCAGCCTAAAGCACAGAGAAAAGGGCTTCCCTTTAACTGTTGCAGCCAGAGCCTGAGGAAATTACATCCCTACGTGTCCTCCTGTTCTGATAAGACAGAAAAAGCATATTTTTGCATGCCTGCTGGTAGAGGCTGGGCTGGTCTGTAGCACTGGTGTTTCATCCTGCAGTCTGCAGTCTGTTTCCACCCCCCTGAGGTGCAGCCAAGTCCAGGCCATGACCTGTGAGCCAGCACAGAGACCATGTCACCAGTAAGAAGTTGCCATTAAGCACCCACAAAACACCCACAAATAACGTGTCAGCCATCCCCAGCAGCTCTGCTTCAAATAACAGCAGCCACGAGTGTAAGCAGGTTCTCTTTGCTGCATGGCAGAGGCCAAGCTCTACACCTGTAGGACCTGCTCAGCTAAGGAAAGGGTGGGGGGATGCATCTGTGGGGAGGAAACTCCTGAAGCCAAAATAAACCATCATCACACTCTGCCTGGAGGCCAGGAACTGGGAAGCAGTGCTGTGGTTTCGCTGGGATTAAAGCATCAATCCTGACCAAGGCGCTGGATTTCAGGAGGGAAAGGAGCCTCTTGCAGTGCCTTGCTTCCCTGCCTGGCTCAGCTCTCCCAAGGCAAAGCATTGTGCACAAAGCCTTCCCAGGACTGACCCTTCTCGTTTTTCAGTGAGGTAGCTGCAGGATTCGAGGAGCCAGCCAGGCACAGACCTTGTCTGCACAGGAAAGCTTATACCAAACTGAGCCAACGCTCCCAGCTTGCAGGGCAAAACACGGCCTTAATCTGATCGAGGCGCTGCTTTTCTGCCTAACTGAACTCATCTGCAATTGGCTTGGCTGAAAGGAGCTGTTCTCAAGCTTGCAAGTACCCAATTCTGACACAGAAAGCAGCATTTTGGGAATCAGACCCTAAGCTGCATCAGGGAATACGGTTCCTTTCAGGGCTCCCCAGGGGTTGGAGGGGGTGAACATCTCCTACTCCTGCAGTGAGGTGCTGCCTCTTCCCCAAAAAGGTTCCCCTGCAAAGCTGGGGTTTGATGAACTGGAGATGTCCTGCACATCTCAGACCAAGCAATGGAGAAGTGATGAGAGCACAGCTCCAATTTGGGGTGACGATTTCCATTGGCAAGAGCCAATCCCTTCTCCCTGACCCATCTTTTATTCAACCACAGAGGTCAGCTGGAGGCAAAAGGTCACTGAATAGTCACTCAGGGCATGATCTAAGGTATGCTTCCTGTTTATCTGCAGAGGACATGAACTTATGCTCTGGAAAATGCACCACAAATGCATCTCAGTTATTTTGGCTCTCGCATTTTTTAAGTGCAGATAAGATTAGATGGGCAGCTCATAAGGAACTCCTCTTTAAATCAACTAAAAAAGCTCAAGAATAGTTTTTAATTAGGATTGGACCCATGCTACTGAATGGAAAAACCTCTGTAATATGTAGTTTGTAGTTTCATTCAAAGTCATCTCTCTGCCTCTGACATTTAGATGAATCCCAGCTTGCCAACATAACCTGAACTGATTTGTTTATCTGTACCCATGCAAGTACATCAGTGGCATCAGGATCACACTGAAAGGGGAACATTGTTTGGACTGGGAAGGGAGAGGCAAATAAGCAGGGCATGTTTAAAACACAAACTCCCCAAAAAGAGCAAACTGAAAGATGAGAGGGTGGGAAAACACCTGAATCACAGCATGAGGAATCAGGCAGCACAGGGCAGGAGATGCTGCTACCCACAAGCTGAGCCTGCCTGTTCTCCCTGTGACCCACAAAAGCACAAACACAGGCTGAACACAGATTGCCCAGGAAGTAGGTGGGCTCACACTGGCCTGGCCCATGTTCCACATCCCTAGAAGGAAATCTCATGATGCTTGTTCCGACTGGAGCTCAGCACCACGCTGGGCCCCTGGCTCAAGAAGCAACACATCCCAAGATGTAAGCCCTGAATAAACAAAACTCTTTTTGCTACACTGACCCCTCTTCAGCCCAGCAAAGCATCCCTCTTCCTATCTCTCTCTTTACTCTTCTTCACAAATCATTCTCACTGGAAACCTTCCAGCTCTCTGTTTCAGGAGGGATTCATGTGATTTATTTACTCACTTGGCGTCTTATCTGGCAAGGAAGCTGCTCCTTGTCTCATTGTAGTAAATTTTAATTATTGGCAGGAGCCCCAGCTGGAAGTGGCTGCAGCTGTGGCTCTGATACCTCATAGGTAGTCCTGTCCATCATTGTGTCAGTGTAGCCTGTAGCACCTTGGGAAGTGAGGCCAAGGCTCCTAGCTGCCTTTCCTAACATTTACTGTACAGCAGGGGTGATATTTACTGTGCTGTGCTCCACCAGAGCAAAAGTTACCCTGTGAGCCACCTCTGCACCTTCCTCTGGTGGGGCTAGGCTAGCCCTGACAACTTTGTGAGCATTTAACCACAGTTACTTTCCAGGAGAGGACAAAACAAGAATATCTTGCAGGTCTTTCAAATGTATCCTAAACACTACCAAAAAAAAAAAATTTCTACTTCTATCTTTCTGCAATATTTTCTTTGATCAGCCTTTACCAGATGCTGAACACCTCAATTTCACAATCCCAATGAGAATTTTGTGAGCTTTATGAATGGCAGCATGCACAGAGTCCTCAGCCTTTCCCCCCAGGCTGCCATCAGATGGCTGAGCAAAAAGGAATAACTGGTCTCAGAGTGGCATGGGCCCCTCACTGTTAGGATGCAGGAGTGAAATGTAATAAAAATCTGAGCAAAGAAAGTAAGATTTCCACTTGAAAGATACAAGAAGAATTCTGGGGCTGATATCTGGCCATAAAATATGGTTATGAAAGAGAATAAGGGTTTGTTGAGGAGTACAATGATGACCCCCAGCACACTCAGCAAGAATCCTTGGCTGCTGTTTGCCAAGACTGGCATTTTGAAGGTTGTGCAAACAGGTTTCTAGTTTGACATGCAACAAAAGGAGTTAATGTCTCATATGAGAGTGTATGCAACTGTGCAGAACCACTGCATGTCCAAGATAAAGCTTCATCTATATTGTGAAGCCTCAGCCAGTGCAGAGGAAGCCTCCACATCTGGTTGATGTCACACACAACAGATTCATTCTTGCAGCTTTGAGGAAAGCAATCTGTGAATTATATTCTGAATGCTGGAGTTTGGGCTCCAGATTCTCAATATTCTGCAAAGACAACAGGACACCAGATTAGGTTTGGGACCAGTCTGAGCTCCTGGCCTCAAAGATGGGCTTTAGACTCCTGTGACCCAGCCACACATCTCTTCTGTACATATCTCTACATAGCTGTAGATTGTGGTTTCCTTGAGACAAGGGAGTGCTCATTAATTGAGAAATGTCAAAAAAGTAAAGAAATATAGGATGTGGAAGTTTTGGAGGCAGTCAGGAGGAGGTGAGGAGTCCTGCTTACACATGCTGCCTTCAAGGCAGTCAGTGTTGTTAGAACCCAGAGATCCCTAGCAGCTCTCCTCAGTTCCTTCTGAAAACAGCACCTCTCACAACAGCCCTAACAAAGACTCAACTAAAACTCCTGAAATGCAAATGTCAGGAAAACAAATCAGGTCTTCTCTTGAGCTCTTCCTTTTTGAAAGATTTTCAGTGGAGAGCAAACTTCTTGCCTGAGAGTAAATCACTGCTGGCCTTTCTCTTAGAGTCTATTGAATAAGTCAGCCACAAAAACAACTCAGGAGTATGACATTCCTTCTCAGAGTGGCACCCAGGTCAATGCTTATCCCACCACAGATAAATGAATATAGGATGAGTGTGTGCCTGGCCTCAACTGCAAGGCTATTGCACAGCTATAATGAGGGTGATAACAAGGAAGGAACTCTGTCTATAACCCAGAGCAGAAGAATATGAGGAATGTGGACTACAAGGGATTGTTTGTTTTTAAGAGAAAGGGCAGAAAAATCCCACTTTACATAAAATATGTAAAAATATGTAACACATCCCTGAGTTTGGAAAGAGTTTGCTTTAGGGCAACATTTTCCTCAAGACTTGCAGTGATCTGGTCTTGATTTTCTCATTCTGAGAGTTCCCTTGTGAAGTGCTGTCATCTTGGCACTTGGGGTCAAGCACTGCCCAAAGGGTAACGTGAGGATATTCCAGCTCAGCAGCTTTCATCCAGAAGACTGCAAGAAAAATCTCTCAGTTGCCTCACTTGAAAACTACAGAGGGTAGGATCTGCCAAATTTAAAGGCTAACCAGAGCCAAAGATTTGGGAACTGGGTAGAGGCCCAAAAATAGGCTGAAACTAGTAAAGGGACAAATGCTTCTCAAAGGAAGAAGCACTGTGTTGAACTTGTTCACTACACTGTAAATAAATGGTTTGTGTTCTCCCAGCCTTGCCTACTAAAAGTAGAGGGGAAACTCCTGATGGTTTTCCATCCTTTAGTGGTTTGAGGTACCCAGGTCTATTTGTACCTATGAGGTACCAATGGCCCAAGTGTGCTGGGCCATGGGAACCACTGGGTGGTGGCTGGAGTGAGAGGCTGTGGTGTCAGCAGAGCCAGGCAGCGCCAGGCAGGAGGAGACAGGCAGAGGAGAGCAGCCAGTGCCAGACACACAGGAGAGGAGCTGTGTCCTGCACAACAGAATTATAGGAAACATCTGTAGACATCGGGAAATTCGATGTGGTGAATAAACCATCTACCTTCTGTTTCAGAGAGTGACTACAATGAAAATAAAATGAGATAATCATTATTTTAAGCAAGTTGTTCTTTCCTTTGTGCCATGGTACGTAGCTCTCAGGAGTGCCTGGCCTGTGCTTGCCAAGCTCTGTCTGGCAAGATTAGCAAAAGCAGAAAGAGTCACTGTGAAAGGCACAAGTGAGATCTTGAGTCTCCCTTTTGGTAATCAGAATATTTGGCAATTGCCTGGTGCCTACATGTTCCCAACACTGCATGGGCTGATTAATCTCAGCAGCATTACCTCAAATCACTCTCAGGAGCATCTGCTGAGAGGGCAGTGTATGGGCTTGTGCACTTTAATGCCTGTAGAGCTACTGCTGCACACCCTGCAGAACTGGTCCTGAGGCAAGCCAGGGTTTCATCTGTCAGGAGAGCACTCAGGTGACCAGGCAGGTGTGTGAGGTCTCCTCTGCCCCAGCAAACCTTGAATTCTTTGCTACATGTTGGCACAGCTTTAACAAGCAGGCTGGCAAGTGCTTGCCCTAAACCCTGGATTAAAACCCATCCGCTCCTGGGCACACCAAAGAGTTTGAAGCCCACGCTCTCAGAGAACAGAACAGAGCCCAGGCTTCCTGAGCAAGTGTCCTATTGCATCTGGCAAAGGCTGCCAAGAGTGGTTTGATCCAGCACCACCATTACCAAAAGAGGCAGTGAACTGCAGCACCTGGTCCCTACCGGGCAGGGTG
This sequence comes from Leptocoma aspasia, assembly GCA_013399835.1. Classification (NCBI taxonomy): domain Eukaryota; kingdom Metazoa; phylum Chordata; class Aves; order Passeriformes; family Nectariniidae; genus Leptocoma; species Leptocoma aspasia. The sequence continues at coordinate 141,447 of VXAX01002252.1, read as the reverse complement.
CCTGTGCAGGGGCAGCATGTGTGAAACCTCAGCCCGTACCCTACAGAGACACAGGCAGCTCTTGGCTCTGCTGTGCTCTGAGCAGGAAAAGGCATCTGGCTGCTCAGCCACGACTCTCTGTGCAGGGGATGGCAAACCAGTTAAAATCAATAATTTAAATCAATTATTTTGTTTGCGTTCATAGTTTGGGAATCTGTGACTCAGGTGACCACAGAAACCTCCAGCAGAACATGGGTGTCACTGTTTCCTTTTCTGCAATAAGTCCTTTTTTTGAGATGCCTGATCCTGTTTGCTCGTGTTCACCATGCTCAGAGTATTCTAATGGGGAAAGGAGTGGTGGGAAGAGATGAGGATGTGGGACAGGGGGAATGTAATAGGGACCCAAGGACAGGTCAAGCAGGGCAAATCCAGGCTTGTGCAGAAGCAGCATCCCAGGCACTGGTTAAATTTTAATGTAGAGCAGGAGGGTGCTCCAGGTGAACTGGAGGAACCTACAGGGTCAGGCAGAGGCTGCAAGATGTGAATTGCAGCCCTTCCATTCTGCATTAGTCCTGTAGTTGATCTACGACATGATAATTCCCCTCAACTACTCAAAAATCCAGGAAAGAATTTTAGTCCAATAACTAAAATGAGATTTGGTCCCAGAAGCCAGAATGCTCAAGAGGAAAGATACAAAAGGTACTCAAGAAAGGACAAGATGACTCCTACTTGCAGGGAAAAGACAGGAGGTTGGGATGAGAGGTAGGATGGTAAAATAAAAGGCTGTTAAATACCAGTGAGACCTGAGGGGGAGAGGCTGTAGGACACACAGTAAAAAGAGATCATGATCATCAGGATTATTTGGTTTAGAAGATACATAACAACATTTGCCTGCAGACAGTGACAAGGAAAAAACAAGAGGGCTAAACAGAGAGGCAAAACTCTACATTGCCAGCCAGACCAGCTGCCTACAGACAAGGTGACTGGGGTGTCCAAGAGAGCAGGGAAAACACACAAGCTTCATTAAGGGAGAAAGGGCCTCCGCCTTTCCTGCAGAAGGGCCCTGTGTCCGCAATTGCCTCACGACAAGCCCAGCACAGCTGCTCGCAGACAGGCTGAGCAGCCAACATGGAAATAATTCCAGGCAGCAGGAAAAGGATCGTGGATAAAGTAGATATGTGGCTGGATGCGGTCATGCCCAGCCACACAAGTGGAAAAAGAGGGAAAAACAGAGAGGCTGTGCCCACACAGGCAGCATGGCAGCCCTTCCCTGGAGAGGCTCCGTGCAAGGGGGGTTCTCCTGCCACCTGAAACAGCACAACTTCAGAAACACACCCAGGCTGGGTTTTGAGCCCAGACATACCACACAGGGCTCTCCCTTTGACTCTCTGAGGTGCACTCTTGGCTCTGTTCAGAGGCTGAGGTATTTAAAATGATACACCTTCAATAAATAAAAAAGAAGTATAGAACGACTGAAAGGCTGGTAGTTTACTGTGTGGCTACTGTAGGTGGAAATATATTGCAAACCATCCAACTACAACTCTACCACTGCAAACTGGAGCTCAGCCATCAGTAACCTTAAGCACTGAGACACAGAAACCAAGCAGTTTAACACAGATCTCTACGACTACTAAGTCTGACTACACTAGGAGACTAGACCAATCTTCCCTTTATGAAGTCCTGGAAACTCAGTGTCTTGCTGTTCCCTTCGAGTTAATATACTTGTTTTAAAAATACTGGCTGTATTTATCTGGAACAAACAGTTTCAAAAAAAGGTGGGGCTTTTTTGCTCATTTGTCCTTAAAAGAACAGTGTTGATGTTGCAAAGCTCTTCCCTTGCTCCAAGTGAACACCAGGGTCACATCTGAAGCAATTGTCCATCAAGTTTACTATATCTCTAAGTCTTTTGGGGGAAATAGTTTGTGCTGCTTAAATGGGAGTGTTATCAGTAAGCCAGAACCTTGCAGCAGATACACTGAGCATTCCTATTATTTGAGGTTATGAAAATTCAGATTGGGATCCTGAAAATAAAGTCCCTTACTCTGGAATGCCCTGTCAAATACAGCTGTCAGCTCCTCGTTTAAAGAAGGCCACAGTAAAGGAGGCCAGTGGGAATATAACAAGAGGAAATGGCCTCAAGTTGCCCCAGGAGAGGTTTAGATAGGATATTAGGAAAAATTTCTTCACTGAAAGGGTTGTTCAAGCACTGGAATAGGTTCCCAGGGAAGTGATGGAGCCACCATCCCAAAGGATGTGTATATGTAGCACTTAGGGGTATGTTTTAGTGGTGGGCTTGCCAGGGCTGGGTTAATGGTTGCACTTGATGATCTTACAGGTCTTTTCCAGTCTAGATGATTCTGTGATTAACTTGGCAGCAGGACTTCAGTGTCATCTGAGAGCTTATGTACCACTTCCTTAAGTAATTGAATATCCCCACTCTCCTTCAAGCAGCACTACTTTTCATTTCTCCAAAATTAAATTAGGTGAACACCTACACAGTTTTCAGCTTAGTTCAGGAAGACATCTGGATTTTCTGGTATGTCAGGCAGGATATGGATATAAAGTCCTGTCACGAACCCCTTCTCTCCATCTGATGGGAGCCCTGTAGCAATAAATACTGCCTGAAAGCTTGGTGATGCAACCAGACATGAGCTATAGCAGATATCTAAATTGCAGATAATATACTTGAAGGGGGGAAATGGGTTATTTCTCAGAAATTATCCATTGAATAAATAAGTTGATGAGGTTGTGTTGTTTTAAGCACTCCCAATGTGGAATTGCTCTGTCGGAGCCAAGGGCTGATCTGTACCCTGGCAGGGTGATGCTGATGTCCTGATCTACAGCTGACAACAGCTGTTAGCAAGATGTTGGTCTGGCTGGCCTGGAGAGCATTGCTTCCCCTGTGTCTTCAGCAGCTTGTCCAGGCAGGCTCTGGGATGTGTCCTCGAGACTTCCAAGGGCTGCTTCCAAAGGCTCCATGGCTAGAAGGGTGGGGTGGCAGCTCTGATGAAGAGCAGTGGTGGCCACTGTAAGACAGAGCTGCTTTCCTGGTGAGCTGCCTCCCCAAGCTGCTTGTACAGAGCTCTGCTCCTGCCCAGGGCTTCCCTCAGGATCCTTCTCAGCTTCCCAGTGTTTCCCTTCCAGACATCTGTTTTTCTTAATGGTCTGGGAACTGTACACAGCTTGTCAAGTTCCCCCAAATTAATTGGCGCCTCTCTGTGTGTACTTCCAGGCCTTCTTCTGGGGAGCTCTTGCTGCTCTAGAAGGGTAAGGGGTGAGCTAATGGAGGAACAACCAGCAAAACCTCCCAGGCTGCCCACAGGAGACAGGAAATAGTGCAGTCTGTGGGGCAAATGCTCTGACCTCACGTGAGCAAGGAATTCTAGACTAAGACTAGAAGTGGAGAGATGGCCAGGAAGGCTGGACTTGCATGTGTATTACTTCAGTGGGGAAAGAAATGCATAAACCATGTTTATCATATTGTACCTTGAAATAAAGAATTATTTTATGCCATCTCAACCACAGTGTTCCTTTAAGTGACTTGCTGTAGTTTCAGACACGATGGGAGGCTACACCCTGCTCTCACCTGCAGACCCTTGGGAGACCCTTGGGCAGCTGCTCTGTAAGAAATGGGCTGAGCCAATGGAACACCCCCTGTAGCAGAAAAGGTCTCAACCCAATGGATCTTCTCCCTTGGTTGTCTCACAGGGGCTCAGGAAAAAAGCCCTACTTTTAGTAGAGTCTGAAAAGAAAAGATGAATTTCAACATGAGGAGCATCAGACTCAAGATGCTTCAGGTGGGGTGAGGAAGGGATCACTTTTGGCCTAGTGAGTGGTCAAAGACGATCAACTTTAAGCAAGTGCATATACAAAATGCATGAATTATCTAATCTGAAGCTATTCAGAAGGTTAAATTAGAAACTGAAGTCACTGAACTGTCAAAGAAGGTGCACAGAGAATGCAAGATGCAGGGACAGTTCAAAATACTTCTGATAAATGCTGTAAGTAGACTGTGGTACCTCCCCATTTAAACTCAGTTAGAGACAGCCTGGTTGGAGCAGCACAGGGACTCAAACTCCTCTTAATTTATCAGGCTGGGAACAGAAAATCAGAAGGGTAAATGAGCCTACACAGAGCTTCCAACTGCAGCGGCTTGCAGGACTCATCAGTTAGGACTGTGCTATCTTTGTAACACATTGCTATTAAATTAGGTCTACACTGGATCAGGCAGGTCAGAGAAGGGGGTTTGTATTTATCTAAGCCAGGAATTTAGTCTAAAAAGGTACACAGATATGGAGTGGAGGAAAGTGATAGCAAGCACTCTGCTGGCAGCCAGCTTGAGGTGTGAATGCTGAGCTGTACCCACAGAGATATCTTGTTAGTTGGACCCTGGAGGGCTCAATGGTCCCAGTGGCACAGAGGATCCAGGTCTGCAAAGCTGCTTTCCCACCCTTTGGCTTCATCCAGAGTCACCAGCCTCTAAGACTCCTGAAAATTGGGCCAAACACTGGGAAAATGTACCCAGGCAGCTGTAATTTGCTGTTATGTTTGAAAATGCCTGTTTTCAGCCCGGTCTTGATCAGCCATAAGGATGCATTGGAAATTTAGTCTTTTCCACAGGTAAACAACTCCTCTATATACCCTAAGGAAAATGCACACAAGCAACTCCTGAGCCGTAGCTTGGCCTTTGACATAGATTATTTTTTGGTGGTGTGAAGATGATAATGATCTCTGTTTCTGAGTAAAACTGCTCATAAAATTCTCCCAAAATGCTTTAACAGAGAAACCGGGTGTTTGTAAGAGCTTTGAAACACTCTACCCTACTTCAGTGCTCTATTTCTTTTACCTGTTGGCTGATATGAACCCATTTACATGTTCTTTCTCTGGCAAGAAGAGGAACTAAAGTTCCTTCAACCTCAGGCACAGCTTCCCCAGGTTCAAGCAGGGCCACCGGATCCAGGTGTCCAGGAAGTGTGGGCTCAGTGCCTGCACAACACTTGCTCAGTGAGTGAATCAGCACTAGGAAGCTCTGGCCAGCAAGTCCCTGAATTCACAGGTGTTGAGAAGAGAAATTAAATTCCACTTTTGATCTCTGGAATCACTGGAAAGATCCAGTGATTTTTCAGGAGCTTAGCTGACTATGACAGGACGATGTATAACATGAGAATGAAGTCCTGATGTGAGTGGAAAAGGCAACTTAGCCTTGAGCTGGGAGATGAAAGACACAGTGCTAAGATTGTTTCTTTTTTGTAGGAGTAACCAGTCTATTCAGCAATCCATCCCTTTTCTTCCACTCTGGCCTCTTCACAGGCACCTGCTGTCTGCAGGACCAGGTTTGTTTGCACGGACAGCCCCTCTCCCTCAAACTGGGAATGAACACCTTCAAACTGGGAATGGAAACCTTGGGTTCTCACGGAGGCACAGTGCTGACAACTCTATGCACCTTGTAAAGACTAAAGGGGAAACCAAATCAGACTGTGCACATTTCACAAGTTAAACATGCCCTCACTGCAAAGCCCAAGGGGTGAAATTCCTGGGAAGCCTGGCACACCAGCTCAAGTGTGTGTCTATGAAAACAGGGCATGTTTCATCTGAATTTACATCAGGAGGAACGTGGCACTCAGCATAAAGGTATTTCAAGATGACTGACTTGAGTAAGCCATGACTGCTGTTGCAGCATGCAGTTTTAAAGGATAAAGAAACCCATTCTAAAAACAGGAAGAAAGAATAAAGATAAAATCGATTTTGTGTTTTACACAGGCAATAAAATAACCATTCCCAGACTCTTGAAGATGTGATGCCAATTTATTTTGACCTGAGCTTCCCACAGGCAGAAGTTTGCTGGGCTTGATCAACGCACTGCAGCAGGGAGGAATCATGAACACTTTGGGGGCCTGATGCTGAATAGCCACTGGCTTCTCCTAGCAGCCCACACGTGGAAGAACTGCAGAAACAGCATGGTGCTGCCCCTCTGGTGGCCCTATCAGTACCACTAGCCTCAATACAACTGAAGATTGCTTCTTATCTTTCTCATGCTCCGTCCAGTCTATTTTTGAATCATTCATGGGAAAAAGATTTCTACTACATTTGGTTTCCACTACGCTACTCCAAACCATGCCAGACCTCACTGTTAGAAATCTTTCCTGCTATTGGGTGAGATATAAATCTTTCATTTAATTGGATCCCATTATTCCCAGGCATACTGCTTTTTCCCATGCACTAATAAATTTTGTTTCCTCTGTGCTAACAGTTTTACAGTATTATCCTCAGTCTCTCTGCAAAGCCACACTGACTTGTTAAACTCCAGTCTTCTGAGCCAGAATTCCCTCTCCTTTGCATTTTTGTGCCTTTCTGTGCACAAGAAGTCACTGGTCTGCACCCTTTAGATAGCCAGGCTTTCCAAACCACACACATTAATTCTCTGTGCATTTGAGAAGCCTGGGATGAACAGGGGCTTTGTTGAAGCTGGCAGTGGTAAATCAATATCCTTTGCAGATTAGCCACCAGTCACCCACACTGTCAAAACCCTGTGTGCATCTCGTTAGAAAGGGTAAACAAATGTATTTGCATATTCAAAAAAAAACCAGCTTACAACTTTTGCTACCTGTTCTGTAGGGTTTGAGCTCTTTTAAAATCTGATGATGAATAATGAAGAAAAAGCCACATATGTAAATCTGCCATCAATCTGGCAAGTGATGTGTGGGTCTTTGTCTTCTGGAAGAAGACTTCCAGAAACACCTTCAGCTTGAATCTGACAACAATTTGGTCCTGTGTCTTCTCCTGTCTTTCCGAAGAGTGAAAACTTCATTTGGCACTAATGGGGCAGATAAGGCTGATCCTTACCAGTACATTACTAGGACCCAGATACTGGTGGTAAGATACAAAGATACAACTCAGATTTTATGTAAAAGCATTTCTGGCATGAGACTTGCATAGCTGGATACATTGTGACCTGCATGAAGTGTGACTTAAATCCATGCCTAGGTGAGACTCTGTAGGAATGAAGTGCCCTGTGCCTCTGCCACAACCAGGTGTGAAGCAACTCTGCAGTGAGTGTGTAATAACAAGTTCTCCTTACACAACAGCTCTGCTGTCCCTAGACCACATTCATCTTATGCCTGCTGCCCTGCAAACTGCTAAAGGTGTATCCCTGTCTGCAAAGCACCAAGACAGGTCCTCCAAACAGGTTTCCTTGCTGCTGGGTTCAGCTGCCAGCTCAGATCATAAATTCAGGCTATAGAGTTGTTGTTTTAGGAAAAGGAGCATCTGCCTCTCTGAAACACCTCTGTTAACAGACTGAAATGGAAACAGAATGGAAAACCAACCCAAGTTTATGTGAGCTGGTTCACTTCCATGATAAAAGCCAGCAGGTTTCCAAACAGCATCTATTGATAAAGCAGTGCTGATGTTTTCCCCTGTTCTTCAGATAAGCAGCTCCTGGGAATGTATGAGAAGGTATGTGTGATATGCTGCTCAACTGCAAAGCATCCTGCCAATTAGACTGTGGAGCACAGGACAGAAGGCGTTTCCAAACTGCTGTCACCATGGCTTGGGACACTCAGACAACCAAACTGGGGAGTGAGGAGAGGCTCAGAAGAATTCTCCCTCTCTGGTGACACAGGAAAAGCCTTAATTCCATTTATTCTGGGGTCTCTGCTAGGTGGAAGAAAGGGCTGCAGCACAGCCCGTGGGGTTTGGTTTTGCTGTTTCCTGTCCTTTGAGAGGGAGGCCTCCAGTCATGGGGATGTGGAAATCTGGCAAACCTGATCCTTTCCAGGACTCTTTGCTACAGACATGCTATTTGCTGTCAAGCAGGTCCCAAATCTGCCCAGACCTGAGGAGTAAAATGGGGTCATATAGTTCCTCTCCCAGTATATTTAAATACTCTTCCTTTTATTTTCACAGACATACTGCACGAATGTGTCATTTTGATGGGTTTGGGAGGAAACACTGAAAACAAGTGTATTTGAGGTTGAACTGTTCTGTTAAGCAAAAAGGAAAAAAGAAGAGGGGAAAAGGAACACTTTAACTTTTAGAATGAAAGCCAAACATCAGAGCTTCCTGAGAAAGGGATATTTCTTCCTGGCAGAGCTAACCATGGCGTAATGCCTGTTCTTAATCTCGGCTCCACAGCTGCGAGGGTGGGCAGAGACCTCTCCCAGCCCAGCTCACCTCCTGTCCTGCTGCTCTGAGGACCAGGATGGTCACAGATTTCAGCCCCCTCATCTGTACAGTACTCATTCCTGCATCCCCTCCAATCCAGTCCCCTTGGGTGACATCTCTTCAGTGCAGTTTTCCTAAGGACAGGGTGAGTGCTGCCCAGGAGGTTGCCCAGAAGAGTGAAGTGAGCAGAGAACTGCCCTCAGCCCTGGAAAAGCTTTCCCTCTGCTGAGTCAGTGCACCGACAGGAAAAATGGAGATCTAGCAGGAGTAGTTGCAGAAAAGAGACGTAGCAATGGTGGTGTCACAGAATTGAATGACATCTGTTGGCAGGCACAAAGAAGGGGGGAGCCTTCCCAAAATACACCTGGTTGCTGCACCTCTGCAGCTTAGGGAACCCATCACACCATAGGGAGCCACTCAAGTGAAATTCAGTCTTGGATTGTTTCCCTTTGCTGTGCAAGTAAAGTTCAAGTGTCTCCATGCTCCCAAGCCCCTACAGAGTGGCTGGGAAGAGGAATGCCATGACTGCTGTGGAATATGGGCTGCAGAAAGCCACAAGCACTTTCAGTGGATGCCTTAACTCACAACATCTGCAGCAAGGTTTGGGAACCCACAAGCCATGGGAATTACACAGCTTGGGCCAAATCTGAAGATGTAAACTAACAAACCAACACAAAAATTTCTGATACTTTTTGTACCGTGACTGCAAAGAATGTTTCGTGGCTGCTTTTCCTTACAAGTGGCTTAGCTTTCCCCAGGGCAGTTTTACACATTTTTGATATGAACTCACGTTAACAATCTGTGGTATAAACTTCATGATTTCTTTTCATCTGCCGTAACACTGGAAAGAAAACTGATTGTCAAATCTATTTTGCATCAAGAAGATGGGCCAAAAAAAACCCCAAACAACAAAACAAAACACTGAAGATCAGCAGACTCACAAAATTATGTGAACTGCAAGGGTTTTGCTGTCCTTTTCTCCCTCTTTAGGATCATAAATAGTTTCAGTTGCTGCTTTCAATGTGGCACATTCCTGACAGCAGGATGGCTAAGACCATAGGTACTAGTCCCTCTTTAAGAAAGAAATCCCAACTATCTTGCTTCTGTGGGTTTTTTCAAAACTAGGGTCTTCCTGCCAGGGACGTGATGGAAATCAGCTGGCTAGGTCAGCCCTCTGCCCTTTTCCTGCTAATGCTGGTAATCCTCATGTGTCCCATTAGAGCAAAGAGCTTGCCAGTTATGCCAGCAGGAAAGCACAGAGCAGCTCTGCCTGCAACTGATGAAGCAGACAGGGAAATGTCAGGACTCCTCTTGTTCCTGCTGCACAGGATCATTTAATCTGGTTTTAAAACAAAAAGACTGTGGTGAGCCTCTGTGTCCTGCCTGTAAAAAGCCCTCAGGAAGAAACAGAGAAGAGAATCAGCTGGTGAGAAATCAAGTTCTTGCTCTTGGCTTTATTTTAGTCTAATATCTTCTTACCTCTGGGACATTAAGCACCTTTTTGGAGGCTTGGGGCAGGACCAAGCGCACTACTTATAAAATATCTTGGAAATTGAGATCTTTTAAAAATAAGAATGGATTCAGCAATCTACAGATAACCAAAAAAAAAACCCAGGTAACACATGGAAAAGGTGGGAAATAGAGGTAAAGGGACAGAACCAAGAGCAGGGAGCCCTTAGGTGAGATACTTCAGAGAAGCTTCCTGGCCACCAGACTTCCCATATGTGTCACATGTGTCTCCAAAAAGAAAATGGCAGGTGTGTTCCTTTCTACTCAGCACAGACAACAGAAAATACTCAAGAGGCGCAGTCCTCTGTGTGTGGAAAGGAGAGGGGTGAAGGAGAGCGTCCTCAACGTGCCAAAATACCTGTTTCAGCCCTAAATTTTAACAAATTAGGAGCTCAATTCCCCCTCCCCTCTGAAACATCACAGGATACTACAGTAAAACAGAATAAAACAAGTGTTAACAAGTGAGTGAACTAGGCTCTGTCAAACCTGAAAACCCTTGTAAAGCCAAACATTTGTCATGTCACATAAGTAGTCTGTGCTGAGCTGGTTTCACCACTGCTTGATCCTTCTCCACCCCAAAATCTATTTAGATAATTCGGTTGGGGACATTTTTTGTAACAAACACACCTGAATAGGCCAAATCTTTAACCCTTGCCTGTGGGGCAGGTCAGCACAGATAACAGGGATGGTGATGTTAGCACCTGGGTGTTATCACAATTGCCCAGCTGAGTTATGCACTGGAAATCTTCAAAGAAAAACTGAAGTAGTGCTTGAAGCACACTGTTCCCTGGCGCTGTTGCGTGTCCCCTGCTACTGGAGCTGCATCCACGCAGAAAAAGGCTTATCTGGGAAGATAATATAAAGTGTTTAGTAAGGTCTCTGTTTAGCAGAGAGAAATACCAAATGTCCTCTTTCATAATTTGAGGTTTTGCCAATGTTGTAATCACCTTTCTATTTCCTGTGCCCCTCCTAAAAATAAATATTCTTTTTCCCTTGCCACTTAAAAAAAAAAAAACTGTTTGAAAAGCTCACAAATCCAGCCTGACATGACCAAAGCAAGCACCACCGTTCCCATTTTGAATGAATGGGACAGGAGGCAGAGGGAGGTGAACGACCTTGCCCAAGAGGGTGTTACACAGGAGAAGGTTTGAACATAAACCCCAGGGAAGCCAGACTGCTGTCCACCAGCCGTGTGCCCACCCTGAGACATGAGACCAACTCTCCTGAAGCACAGGGCACATGGAGAAAAAGGGACAGAAAACCCTCAGGGGGTGTGCTACTCATCAACCTCGCTCAAGCACAGGTTCTCGGGTCTCCTTCCCTGACCCAAAATGCTCTATTGATAAGGAAAATGAGACCTCCCAATCTACATGGGACAGGGGCTACACACAGCTGAGGGTGTGAATCACAACTGCTGCTGCACGGGTTGGGAAGGAACCAACCCCAAGGAGTTCGGCAGTCCTGGAAGGTTTGTTCTCTTATGTCCCCATCTTAATGACTCCTTAAAACCTCCCTTCAAAATGATACCTTTTAAAATCTAACACTCTAATCACACCTCAGAGACTAATAAGTAAATGGCAGCTCTTCCTCGTTCCCCTTTCACAGGGGTAATTTCTTCCCAAACCATCCCCCTGCTTTTGAAATCTGGACTAAAACCTGTAAAAGAGTCTGAGGTGCACCGTAGGAGCTGGGGTGGGAGGAAAGAGACCTTTATCTGAACCCCAGCAGAGAGATATTTTGAAGCTGCCTTCAGGGAGGAATTGCTTTGCAAGGTGGAGCTAAAGCAGAACGCGGAGCCAGTCACAAGCTAGTGGAAATAAAAAGTTTTCTTTACCTCCATGTCCTGCAAGAGAGAGGTGTCCTCGGGGCAATCTTTCTTCCCCACCCCTTTCCCTGTTATCTGTGGGAAAAGTTCAGCCGAGCCGTGGAGGAGTGGGAGATCCCAGCTGCTGCTCAGCCCGAACTGACAGAGCCCAGCGAGTGGCCCTGCACTACGAACAAGGAAGAAGGGCGGGTGGGTGAGAGGAAGGGAGGGAGGGAGGGGAGAGGAGGGGGAGGCAAGGCAATCGGGGTTTAAATTTAGACACAAATCTAAACAGATACTGTCCTTCCCGGAGCGCCGGGCTCGTCAGACAACAAGCAACAAGCGCTGCCTCCGCGCCCAAACTTGGGGACACCGCGTGTGCATTTCCTCTCCCCTTTTCTCTCTCCCCCTTCCTGTTTTCTATCACCTTATCTTTATTCCCCTCCCACCCCTCCGTTTAGCCTCTATTTCTCTCCACTGCTTGCAGTTCCTGCCCTGATATCTTTGCTTCGATCTCTCTGCTGTCCACTCTCCCCTCTCCCAGGCTGCAGGGTCTCTTGCCTGTTTATTTGTGAGGAGAGAATCCCTTTCCTTCTAACTGCAGCTTTCCTTTCTCTTCCTTCTTTTCGGTAATTTCACTCAGCAATGAACTGTCTTTAGAAAGGCAGAATAGGAGCAGAGCGAGGGTGATGGTTGGGCTTGGACAGAATTTAAGGCGTTGTCCTGGTGCGCGGCTGGGACTCCCAGGAAGGACAAATATGTCCTGGGTGGTCCCGCAGAGAGAAGCCAGGGTTTAATTGTGGGCACTAGCAGAGGGTCCCCGTGCAAGGTTTTCACTGTGCAGCTGTAAAGCAGGACCAGCTCTTTCCACCTTGGCTTTGTGTCTCACACCACTAGGTCGGAAGGTGCAGGTTGTTCTCCTCTCCCTTCGCAGGGATGCACAGACTTGTGCACTGGAAGCGAGAAGCTTCCCTGGTGGTAGAAAAATTCGGATGGGGAAAAGCAAGTCTCCGGAACGTTTTTGCTGCAGTTTCCCTTTCCACGCTGATCAGAGTGGTGTAAACCGGACATCTCTTTTAGCAACTGTTTGCATATACTCCTTCTCGAAGAATTTCAGTCCCCACCTCTCGAGAGCAGGGTGGTGCGGAGGAATTTGGAAACTCTCCCTTTGTCTTCTGCTGGCTTCCTCGCTTTGAGTGCAGCCGCAAAGTGACACAATGTCATATCGTCATTTTGGCACGATACCTTGGGGGCAGAAGAGAGTTAAAGCATGTTTTCTAGAAGGGATGCATACTTCTCCTTTGCAGTGTTTCACAAGTCCCTGCTGGCTGTGGCTGAAAACGCTCCAGCATGGATTTAAATGTGAGCATCATGATATCCCAGCTCCCTGTTCCTGTTAGTGGTTCTTCCAGTGTAGTTAACTGTTGCTGTCCTGCATGCTGCAGGAGTCCTGTGGAATTTTCAGATTTAAATTGTGATCCAATTATCTCCCAGGTTCAATATACAATAGTCACTCTGTCCTTAGCCAAAAGAATGATAGGCTGAGTTGCTGCAATCTGAAAATTGGGCAAGAGGACTAATTAATCTTCTGTTGTTGAAACACTGGATTAGATGGAAACCCCTCTGCTGTAAGCAACCAGAAGATGCTGCAACTGTAGATATAATAAAATAAAATCTCAAATAAATATGAAAATGAAACTACCACTTGTTTGGAAATCCTATTGATTTCTTCAAGTCCTGACAATGGTACATTAGGAGAGAGAATAGAAACTGGACTGAGAAGTAGGGTTGAGGCAGGGAGGGCAGGATTCTTCCACTGCCCATGCTTTGCCTGCTGTGGGGACAGAAGGAGGATTTCAAGCTCAGGGATTTCACTGGACATGGGTCACAAGTGTTGTTTTCAAGATATCTGCCATGTAACCCACTGTCCAAGTCACACCTCCTATGACTGTTTCCGGCAGCTCAGGGGCTGTTTCAGTATTTTCTGTCTGCTTTGAGGGGCTCTGCTGTGCAGAGGAAACCGTTTGCTTAGGTGTACAGAAAAGGAAACTGCTAGGCAGAGGCAGTATCACTTCACCCATATAAGTAAAGCAAAAGCTGTTGCAGCTGCCCCACCACAATTCTTCACTCCATTTATTTCTGCCTCCAAGTATCTTGCCACAAAGCAAATCTTTTCTGCCTGCTGGATTCCCAAATGCCATTGCTCTGGGCAGGATACTCAGTACTCAGAGTACTTTTGTCATTTTGTCTGTACTTTTGACACTTTTCAATGCTAAATCTTCCTTCCTGAAGGAGCAAGGGGTGAATGCACAGAAATATGGTGTCTGTTTTTCTCCAGAGAGGAAGACATGAGGTGTGGATTTGTTCTCCTCTTTCTTGTTTCTGGACTGAAAACCACTAGAAAATCTGAACAAACAACCCACATGCTTCAGCTACAAGAACTTTGGAACAAACCTTATTAAGGGGGGTTCTACAGAGAAACTGGGTGTTTTACATGATGTGCATTTGCAAGTATTTGGAGGTATCTTCACTCTTTGCATCCTTCTGTATATCCCTGCTTACAAACCTGGGATGTAGCAGTGTCTATTAGACTAACTTGTTCTTACATCCAAAAAAAAGTTCCACATCTGTTCTGCTCTGCAGGAAAAAAAAAATGTCATCACTAGTGCCATTAAAACAGACTCTGGGGGGAAATTTCATTTGACTGAGAAAATGCTGCAGTTGTGGCCCCCTGGATTTTGCAGCTTCCTGTCTGATTCTTTTCAAGACATGTGAGGCCAACACAGCAAGTTTGCTGAAATGACTGGCACTCCTGCTACAGGCAGCACGTGGGGGAGAGGTGCAAGGAACTCCTTCATCCCGGCATTCCTGCAAAACAGGTGGCGTAAGAGGTTCTGCCATGCTCGGAAACACCGTGGGCAACATTTGCTGACTTCTTGCATTTTGGCTAGGAATGATGGACAATGGAGCCTCTGCAGGGTGCTAAGAGGGAGCAACAAAAAGGAGATACAGAGACGTGGCTATGCTTTATTCAAAAAACAGTTAGTTAAAAGAGCTTTGGAGGGCATCTGAAACTTTGTCTCTGGCATTTGTATTCCATGCAGTTATCTCATTTGGGTGTGTCTGCCTAGCTGCCAAATCTGGGAAGGTATGTTTGTCAGGGTGGTGGGAGAGCAAAGGGTGGAGGGAGTTGTGGGTTCCTGCAAGGCAGATTGCAACTCTGTGCTTTGTTAAGACACTTGTTGAGGGTTTTAGTACAGCTCACCTGTCAGTGCCAGTGTCTGAGGTTGTTCTGTCCACCTCTCTGCCGGGCCTCGGCTGCTGTTATCCACATCATTTCTCGGAATTCACACCACTAACCAGCAGCTGTTACTATTTTGGCCTTTTGACCTCCTGAAAATGGGGTCTCAACCCTTCCTGTTCCCACTCAAGCAACTCAATTCTCAACTGAAAAAAAAAAAAAAAGGAGGGGGGGATAAGGTAACCACCGAAGAAACAACATTTGCATTTCAAAGATCAATCAACTCAAAAAGGCAACATCCTGTTTCGGGTTGGCTTTACACAGCAAGTCTGACACTGGCAGCCCGACGGGAAGTGAACGTGAGCAAGATTTTTCTGTGGGAAACTCACTTTTTGAACCCACCCTTCTGCTAAGCGTGCCCCGAGCTGTCTGCCCGTGCCCCTCAGCACTAGACCAACGCCGGGGATGCTGAGCCTCACCCTCCTCTTCAGGGACTTATCAGCAGGAAATGAACTCAGCTGGAAGGCTTCGTGCCATTGACATTTTTGTGCTCGGCTCCTGCAGCTGCAGCGAAGCGCTTATGAGAGCACAAAACCACAAACACACAAACAAACACACAAACACACACACAAACACACACATGCCAACGCCCACACGGACACATGGAGCAGTGTGCCAGGCTCTCTGCGCCCCTGGGAACTGATGTCAGTGGGAAAGTCCCCTTACCAAAGGGAATTAAATGTGGCTATAAGGTGGCTCTCACTAAGCTGAATTGGAATGTGAGTTTGTGTGTTTTTCGTTGTGGCCACGTAAAAAAGTAGGTGGTAGAGACTAAGTGAAAAATGGAATCATTTCACGTGTTCCTGACTGTCAGCTGGCACCTGAGTGCTAACATCGTGGTTCAGACTAACCAGACTTCTTAATTAGGGCTTCCTAATTGCCAGTTTCTGGGCAAAAGCCTGTCCTTAAGCAGAGTAAAGTTAAAAAATGCTGTATGGCACAGGGAGCATTTCACCTCATAATAATGAGATCACAGTGAGGTGGATCACCCTGGTCCCACCAAGGGCTGGTGGGTGATGTTCAGATAACTGGTGTCATCTCCTGCAGCACCTAAATGTCTTTGGAGAGCTCTTCTTTCACTGCTGATCTGCTTGACTTCAGAGAGCAAACTGAGCTGGGGTGTTAGGCGTGGCTGCATCCCATTGTACTCATATAGTGGTGGGACAAGTATTATCCACATGAGCCACTGACAGCTTCTTCCAGACTGAACAATTCCTCTATAGTTACTAGTTTTAGTACACCAGGCTTAATATAACCCAACAAACCCAGTCAGAACATGGCTGCTAACACAATTCTGGGTGAATGTGCTGGTTTTGATTACACTGTTCTCAGGCCAGTCCTACTGCCCATCTCTCAGTGTCCTAGAAAGCAGTGTCACAAGTAGTGGCCCTCACCAGCAGCTTCCTCAGCATGCAGGCCAAGGTCTGACTGAACAAGATTTTCTGACTGAAAATGGAGCAACATTTCAGGTCCCTAACAGGTTATGCACAGAGGAAGCTTGCCTTGCCACTGCCTGTGTGGTGGCTGCTAAAAAAGTAGAAGGACTTTTGGCTGAACACCAGGCCAGCGCTGTAATAACTTTACCTATCTTCTAAAAAATACACCAAAGAGTCACAAGCTAAATTCCCAACCAAGGTAATTCAGGAAGTTTGAGGGTGAGAGCAAATAAATGTCTTATGCATGAGCATGCAACACCTCTCTGCTCAGCAAAGGTCTGTGTTGTGTGCCACCTGTAGCAGCAGCAGGGCTGATACCTCCTCAGGAGAGAATCTCACCAGCATTTTTAGAAACAATTTGCACGGTGGGTCTCATGTGGCACCAAGCATTGGTACTTCAAAGCACTGAGCACTTCAACTTTTGCCAGAGCTGACTCACAGGTCAGTCTCTTCTGTCAGAGGCAGGGCGAGTGACTTTAATCACCCCGGCAAGTGACTTTAATCACCCTGGCTGTCATTTGAATGCGGAGAGCGGGCCTGGCTCAGGAATCAAGCGCCGCACACAGCGAGACTGCACAGCCCCCGAGTGTTATCTGGACACAGAAAGGTTTCTGTTCACGGACAGACTGCATGACCTAGACAGGAAGCCTGGACCAGAGCACAGCTAGGCTGTGTCTGAGGAGAAACCGTGCCCAGCCCATGCAGCGACCAGGCTGTCCACAGAGAGAGCTGGCTCAGGGAAAACCAGCTCTGAAGAGGGCAGACAAAACATGACACAAGCCAGGATGGAAACCTTGCCCACTTTCTGACTAAAATACATCTTCTGCAGGGACACAGCCTGAAGCCCGTCACATATAAAATGCACTGAAATTAAGGTTGTTCCATGAACTCAACCTTGGAGGAAGTAACCTTGGCTCCATTTATGGTGAGATATTACTGTCTATTTACTGGCTTTTAAATGCAGCGAAGCACATGAGTTGAAAAGGAGAACTAGTAGTGCCAAGCAATACTTTCTTGACCCTGTTATGCAAGGATGCTGAGAGCCCGTAGACAACATTGCAGCACAACAGAGAGAATCCTTCTCCTTTCTCTGAGATCTTACTGAGGAAGTGAGAGAGCCTAGTGGCTGCACATCAGGGGTTTAGAGCATCCTTTTTAAATTTTTTTTCCATACAAAAATTTCAGTTTCTCCTGAGCATCTCCAGGAGAAGGCAGCAGCAGAAAGCTCCATGTGTCCTGGAGAGGAGGCAGGGATCTCTGCCCACGCTCTGCAGGCAAGGGGAATACTGGAGGGAAAATTATTTTGTTCTTCCTGTACAGGACAGCAGATAAATAGTAGGGAATGGATGGGTGGTGTGTTTTCCTTGCTGAGTTCAGCCCAACAGGATGATCCATCTGGCCTGCTATAAGCTGTGGATGCTGTGGGGCAGATGGTGGTCACAGGGCAAGTTAATTTGGCTTCCTCAGTGCTACATTGCTGTTTACTTACATTGCTGTCCACACTGCTGTGGACATACTTGGATCCAGGTGGAAATATGAAAATCCACCATCTTTTAGCACAAGTTGAATCAAGTCTCAGTATTACCCCAGTTTAAAGCATCTCTTTATACAAATCTTTATAAGGTTAATGAGCACAAAGTGATGGATAAAATAAGCTAGCTCAGTGGTTTTTTTGGTAAGTAATACTTGGAGGAGCCTTCAGTGGAAGGTGGAATCGTGTTCAACTAACAAAACCAAGCCTAATAGAGGCAAGGGCTCTGACATACACCCTGCAGTGTGCAATAGGTAACGCCTGAGCTCTGCTTAGTGGCAAATCATTCTGTGGCCCAAAACGGATAGTCCCTGCTGCTGTGATTAAAGGATAAGGTTTTTCCAAGGGAAGGCTGGGCCCCAGACACCTGTGCGACACAGAACCAGCCTTTGAGACTGATTTAGCAGTGGGCAGGGACAGTGGGGCCACCCCTTGGATTGTAGAATGACAGAACCATTATGTTTGGGAAAGAACTTTAGGATCACCGAGTCCACCTGTTAACCCAGCACCCCGTGCTCACCATTAAAGCACGTCCTCGAGTGTCATATCCACGCGGGTTTTGGACACTTCCAGGATGTGACAGACTTCCCCAGGCACACAAAGCAGAGCCGATGCCAGGGGACGGCTGCTGCCGGGCACCGCGCCATGGCCCATCCCGCGTCGCTCAGACCCCGCAGAACGGGCCGGCTCCGAGCGGAGGGGTGTCGGATGGGGGGGACTGGCTCGGCACAGGCGGGAGTCGCCGGGACATCGCCGGGACACCCGCGGGACATGGCGGGAACATCCCCGGGACATGGCGGGAACATCCCCGGGACATGACGGGGACATCTCCGGGAGCCGCGTCCCTCCGGCGCCCCCCGCAGGCCACCGGTGGCGCTGCCACCACCTTCCCTTCTTCCCGCGCTGGGCGCGAGGAGCCGCCGCTGGTGCTCCAGGGCAACGGGATTGTCAGGGAATTCTGTGGACCGGGGCCAGCGCGGTCAGGTCCGATCAGGCCGACAATGGCGTCCTGACCTGGAGCAGGAATAGCGTGGCCAGCAGGAGCAGGGCGGTGATTGTCCCTCTGTGCTCGGCATTGGTGAGGCCACACCTCGAATGCTGTGTCCAGGTTTGGGCCTCTCACTCGGAAAAAGGCACTGAGGGGCTGGAGCGAGTCCAGGGAAGGGAAGGGTCTGGAGGCCGAGTGCTTGAGAAGGCGCTGAGGGAGCTGGGGGTGTTTAGTCTGGAGAGAAGGAGGCTCAGGGGGGACCTTTCTGCTCTCTGAAAGGAGGCGGCTGTAGCCAGGTGGGGTTTGGCCTCTGCTCCCAGGGAACGAGGGACAGGATGAGAGGACCTGGCCTCAGGTTGTGCCAGGGGAGGTTCAGGTTGGACATTCAGAGGAATTTCTTCACAGAAAGGGTGAGCAGACATTGGAATGAGCTGCTCGTTGGAGGCGCTGGAGTCACGGCCCCGGCGGGTGTTCAAGGAAAGGCTGGCTGTGTCACTCGGTGCCACGGTCCGGGTCACTCGGCGGTGTTGGGTCACAGCTCGGGCTCCGCGATTTTGGGCTCTTTTCCGTCAGTTCGGTGACGCACTGCAGGGCTCCCATGGACCGCCCGTGACCCCGCCCCCTCCCGGGCCGCGCTCTCCGGGTTGTTTACAACGTCTGCGCGCGTTGACCCGCCCCCAGCGGCTCTCATTGGCTGAGGAGCGCGGACCTCGCGAGCCTATTGGCTTACAGCGGGGGTGGTGGCTCGTCACTCCCGAGGTTGTCGCTCATTGGCTCGGTGGGGCGGGCAGCGCTGCTCCCATTGGTGAGACGCGGCGAGGCTCCGCCCCTCCCGGCGGGTGGGTGGCTGGGCGGTACGGGCGGGCCCGGCAGTCGGTGTCCGGCACCGTGCGGGGTGGGATGTCCGTGCCCGCGGCCGCGCGGGGAGCGATGTCCGTGCCCTCAGCCAGCCGGGGAGCGATGGCGCGGCTGCTGCTCCTCTGCGCCGCATCGGGGCTGCTGCTGGCGGCCGTGGCGGCCGTCCCGCCCCCGCCGCCCCCCGAGGAGGCGGCGCGCATGGCTCGCTACGTCCTGCACAGCTGCGACTGGGGCGCGCTGGCCACGCTGTCGGCGCAGGAGGGGCTGCGCGGCCGCCCCTTCGCCAACATCTTCTCCCTCAGCGACGGCCCGCCCGGGCCCTGCGGCGGCAGCGGCGTCCCCTACCTGTACCTGACCGACATGGAGATCTCCGTGCAGGACCTGGAGGTGAGCGGGGGCGGGCGGTGACACTGCGCTGGCACGGCGGGTGTGAGGTGACCCCACGAAGGGCACTCGGAGCAGCAGCCAGGTTATTACTCCGGCCTGCGCTGCATGTGGAGATTGCACGGTGGTGTGACAGCGCTGGTTCAGAGCCACGGGATTGCTGGGGCTGGGAGGGACCTCTGGAGATCATTGAGCAGGGTCACCTCGGGCAGGTGACACAGGAACCTGTCCAGGTAGGGTTCTCCAGAGAGGGAGACTCCACCAGCTCCCTGGGCAGCTGTTCCACCCTCAGTGTAAAATTCTTCCTCGTCTGTGTTTTAGTTTATGGCTGTTCCGTGGATGTCGCCTCGTTTGTCAGCCCTGGGGACAATTATTAGCCCTTGAGCAGCTAAGCACGAGCAGTGCTGTCTGTGGTGACAGTCAGGAGGTCTCCTGAGAAGTTCCTGCTGGTCGTGGCCTTGAGAAAGAAAGGGCAGCACCAGAAAGAGGAAGTGTCTGCATCTTCCAGAAACACTGAGCAAAGAAATGAGGCGCCACGGAATGTTTGAACAGAAAAAATCTCCCACCAAAAA
>VXAX01002252.1:103392-120913 GCA_013399835.1 Leptocoma aspasia | reverse complement strand
CAAAAAAAAAAAAAAAAAAGTCAAAAGGACTGGAACTTGTCAGTGTGGGATCTAAGCAAAGAGAATTCTTACAGAGCCTGCTGAAGGAATAGTTATTAAATCTCTGGAGCTTCCCATAAAGGGAAGCACACATGGAAAGGCAGCGTTGGCATGCTGAGACTCTGAGTGTGTAATTGGTCTTGTCCCAGATCTTTTGTGGCCAAGAGTTTGCTAAAAACTTAATAAAATAGCACTTGTATGCCTCCTTTATCAGATATGTTTGTTTGTTTTAGTGACTTATAATATTAGTAAACACAAAATAATGGTAATTTTTTGTTTGTTCCCTGTCAGGTGTTAGTTTGTTACCTTAAAATAGTTTAATTATGTGTCTAAGTATACTGTAGAGAGTCTAATTTATTTTGCCTGATACCTTTCTTTCTACCCCAGTTACAGCTGTTCACTTTCAGAACAACATGAAACCCACGGTATAAACTGGCAATGAATATTTCCTTCAGGAGGCTCCTCAACAGGTCCTTATTTTGCTGCTTCAGGGCAGAAACTCTTGACATGTGATAGTCAGTGACAAGGGAGAAGGTGCTGAATAATCATGAGTCAGCTTTTTTGGGAGTTAAGCAACTTCCTATCTCTCAAGTGGTTGCTTCTGTTTCATGAGGTCACCCGTGCTCTCTGTAGTGTTCAAGTGACTTTGGAGGGTTTCTCTTGGATGTGAGCCTTTCTAATGAAACTTCTCAAAGCAGGGGAATTTCCCTTACTGGGAGATAATGACCCTTAGTACGTGGCATTCTGCAGTCCTGTTTGGCACCAATGCTTTTCAAGCCATGGGGTCACCAAATTAGTTTTTAGAAAAACAATCAGATACAGGTTCTTTAATTCTTCCAGTTAGGTGTTTCACTTAAATCCTCATAATTTTTTTAAAACCTAACTTCTAAAATTCACTTTAAATGCCAAAAGAGCTGTTTGGGGGAGCCAGGAGGCTGTTTTGAAGAGATATTTGTTTTTATTCTAAGTAATTTTACCAACAATTGTGAAGCTCGGTTGCCTTCTCAGTAACACTTTGCTCTTCCACCAGAATTAACCTGATGAAGTCCACTGTATGTCCTTGTCTTCTGTACTGTCCTTTGTGTCTGTAAATTGTAATATATCATCATTTGCATGGGAAATAGGTAGGCTGAATTCAGTGTTTTGAGGAGTGTTGTTCTGTGATATTTGCATTTTATGTTAACAAGCTTCAGCACTTTGAACTGAGCTTTATTTCAGATTCAGAGCTTGCCCAAGGAGCCTTTCAGATGTAGTTAGGAAAAGGTGCTGACAGCTCTGTTCTTTTTGCCAGTATTACTGAGCTGAATAAAGTACCAAGAGCTGAAAATGGGGTGGGTATGACATTTTTTTTCACATAAGAGAAGTAAGCATAAACCTCTTATCTTACTTCTTGCATTTCAGGTCAATTCAAATGCCTCCTTGACTGTGTCTTTGGCACAGACTCCTTACTGCAGGAAGCACAGATATGATCCCCAGAACCCCCTCTGTGCCCACATAATCTTCGTTGGGAGCATTGTAAAGGTAAGCAGCATAAAGCTGACACTGGGCAAGGTTGTGTGCATCAGACGTAGATTTGTTTAGTGGAAGGAGAGGAGAAAGGTGAGAAATTCTGTGCAGGAGCATATGCTGAGATATTCTGTGCTGTGATACCCAAAGGCCAGCTCGTAGTTTGTGTGAGGAAGAAAAAAGTTAACCCTTGATTTTTGCAGAAGCTCTGTAGACATGCCTTTAGAAGGAATTTGGGGAGACAATAATGCTGGGAATCTCCCTCATTCCTGTCAATGTGTTCTGAAACCAGGAAGTCTGAGGCCATTGTTTTGGAAAAACCTTCATACTTCGTTCGCATCTCTCTTGCTCAGTTAAATTCTTTGGTTCAAGCAGTGTGACATGCCTGCTTCTGAAACTGTTGAAGTAAATACTAACCTGAGCTACAAAGTTGCAGGTATTATAGACAAAAAGTGTGCAGTGTGTGATCTGGTGGCATTGCTGCCAGGGCAGTGTTCTTTTGTGCACCAGTGCTTTGGTGTCTTGTAGGAGGAATTGAGAACTGCATGTGTTTTTCATTGAAGATCCTAATCCCATTATTTGGGATAATGATTGAGGATGAGAACTAGTCATCACTACTCTCTCTTACTTGAGAGTCTCAATTGTTATTTGGTGTTTTCACAGCTCTGATATTTGTACATTGCACTCAGCAGTCTTGTGAAGTTGCTTTCCTGAGTTCCTCATTAATAATGGAGTTGATTTTATTTAGGTGGTTCTTCTTGTACCATACCCAGAGCTCTAAATTTTGATTTAACCCTTTAAACATCTGCACATTGTATATTAAGTGCTGTCACACTTTTCAGCTTCCCTTTTCTGTAGAATCTGTTATACCATGCTGTTTGTGTGTGTGTGTTTGCAAATGTCTGAACACAGTTGGATCTATTTCTGTCAGTTTGAATGAGCAGGTGCAGAGGAGGTAAAATTACACGTACAACATCACATCACAATAATTCACCTAGAATCCATGCTTCTCTCTGTTGTGTTCTGTTTAAGGATTTATTCTTATGTTGATTAAATACTTTCTTGCTCATGCTAACTCTAAAAGCAGCCTTTTGATTTAGTGTTGAAACTTTGAAAGTGTTGTCTGTCTCACAGAGTTGCACACCACACTGAAGATGAGCAGCCTCAGCCACAGTAATGAACCTCTTGGGACAAGACATGGCTGAACTAAAAAAAGCACACTACAGTCAGCAGTGGTTTTTTACCTAAAACTCATCTTTACATGACTATCTTATTGTAATATTTTCCTGGTTTTTGTTTAGGTGAATGATTCAGAAGCAGACTTGGCAAAAAAAGCATTATTCAGTCGCCACCCTGAAATGGAAAGTTGGCCCAAGGATCATAATTGGTTCTTTGCCAAATTCAACATCACCAATATTTGGGTCCTGGACTACTTTGGTGGATTGAAAATTGTGACACCAGACGAGTACTACAGTGTCAAGCCTTAGTAAGTGCTGAAGTTTTTCATGGCTAACTCTCATTATATTTCACACCTGTAAAACTTCTTGTTGTTAACAGGGAGGAGTGACTCCTGTTGAATTGGCATGGTCACTGTCCTCCGTTTGAATTAATGGCAAGACAGATGATGTTTTGGTCTAATAATAGTAGCAGGACTCTTCAGCATTTCTGAAGCTGTATTAATGGGATTGCAGCAATATTGGTGATACTTCCAAAAGAAAATTGCTGTTGAATCTGTCCTTATGATATTGAAGTCTAGAGAAATTGTGTTCTATTGTCTACATAAAACCTAGTCTTCAAAACTTTCAAATATATTTTAGCACAGTCAACATGAATTATGCATCCATTTCACTCTTATTCTTCCTCTTTGCAGGTGGAAGAAGGTCCTTGGTGATGCTGATATGGAAATGAATTACTTTGGCTGTTTCATGAAAGATTTATTTTTTCTATGTAGTGTAGAGCTGAATTAATAATACAATAAATCAAACACCTTGCATTGTTAATGAGCATGTATTACCCTTATGAAGCAGATTTAACTTCTCACTAACTTGAATCATGTCACACTGAAACACTTCTGTGCATAAGCAATAACTAAATTTTATTCACTGGATGTGAGTTTGGAAAGGTGTCTGACAGTGTGCATTCAGAAATGTTGGAATTTACTGGAATCTAAAAGATTAGTCCAGTTCTTTCAGTGCCTTATTTAAATAATGTTTCTGAGCACTTTCCAATATTACTTTATTTTTAATACCAGTTTAGTTTAGAATTTTATGGTGAAGTTTTACAGGATGGCTCAGCTGATGGAATGGAAAGCATTGCTTGTATTACAGTGGCAAATGATGTGCTGAGTTCCCAAATCCTGTTAAGAATCTTCTTTGCATGCTGATAAACTCACTTTTTGGAACCATTTTTCTGTTTTATTGAATGTGCTGTAGAATACAGTTGTGTTCATGCCAGCTGTACCTATACCTCAGGATAAGTTCTTGGTAATTCCTCAGCTGATTGTGCCCTCACTCTGTAATAGAAGCAGATCAGATCAGTAGTACCTAAAATATCTGACTTAAGAAGAGTAGTGTCTTGTAAATTCAGTGAGAATGTTGTGAAGGATTAATGTTTTCTGATTGAGGTTCTGAAATACTCAGCTTTGTTAATGTGATCAAAGGGCAATTTATCAGCTTTTGTTACCCTCAACAGCAGAGCTGAGCAGATTTTGGGGTCTGGAAGCCTTACACAGCAATTTTGGATTAGTAACCCAGAAGTGAAAAAGAAGCAATACAGTTTGACACAAATGATAAATGATTTGTAGAGAATGAAAATTAATGAAAGGTGTGCCTAATTAATTCTGTGTTTAAGTAAGTTGCACCCAACCACAAAAAGCACCTTTTTAACATCCTCTCTGATCTGCTGTGTGCTGAGTTCACAAACACAAAGAAGTTTATGAACAAATAAGTTGATTTTACAGTGAGCAAATACTACCTAGTTGACCTAGAGTAAAGAATTTAGACTCCTTAGAGGAGGTTGATACATAGAACAGTGGGATTTGTCATGTAAGATCCCTATATCTTAATGTTGTTGTTATATCACTCCTTTTCTCAGATACTGGGACTATTTGTGAAAGTATTTTTTATGTAACTTATAAAGAGTTCTGTCTTCATAAGGGGAAGGAAGGTACTTGGTACTGTTCTACTCTTCTGTTCTACTATGTAAAAACTAATTTAGGATCAAAAAAACTTACAATATAGAAACCATTTATGTTGAATAGGTAACACTGATATTTAATGTGAAATTGAAAAATATTTTTATATAAGTTATGACAGTTGTGAAAACTCAAATGAAGCTCTCATGGACTCAATCCTTTCTGTGAAGACACCTGAAAGCATTACATGTAACCCTGTAACTTCTGATGTGTGAAACTGATGATGCTGGGCTTTTGTTAAAATTAAAATATTTTTTTGACAAGTGGTGTCAAGCATTATTTATTATATCTCCAAGAGTTACTATCTCCCTCCTGCTCTCTTTCATACAAGCACTCTCTTTTCAGTGTTCTTGTTTTACTGTTTCTCTGATGTCTTTCATTCTTGCTAGAATTAATGGGGAAATGTCCCTACTTAGAGCTGCCTTCCCCTCCTTGGATTAAATCCATGTCTTTGTACTTCACATGCTTTCCTGCATGTAATGCCATGAAATTGGAAAGACAAATGCCACCATTCCACACATCCCCAGCTTTCTACTTCCACCAGCTGCTTCTGTACCCCCAGATTCCTTGCTGGTAGGGCAGGGTGAGAAGCAGGAAAGGTCTTGACATTGCATAAATTCAATAAAACATTGGTATGTTACCAAGGCTGTTTTAAGCACAAATTCAAAATGCATCCCCAAGCAAGCTAAGGGAAAAAACCCCAAACACAAAACCCAAATCTCAATCCCAGCCAAAACCAGTACACCACCTTCAGAAGTATTGCTTTCACTTGAGGGTTTGGTGAAGAATAAGGCTGGCTTTGATTCTGGTTTTCTTCTCCTTTTACTATCAATTCCCAAGTATTTTCTCTTTGGAAGTGGAAGGGCCTTTTTCGGTAACAGTAGGATCTTAAAACAATTTTGTAATACTGCAGCAATAATTGTAGATCTTCCAAATCTCTTCACCTTTGAAATTTAGGAGGACCCCAACCAGATGTTTATTTGGGAAAATGGTGAACAGCAGACTGGTTAAGCTATAGCTACAGATGTGGATTTGAGGGTCAGTTAGAGAAGAACTCTGGAGCTCTATCTGTGCATCTCACTGAATACTTTTTGGTGTGTTTTATATGTAGTAGTGGAATGTAAAGCAGTTCATGTTATCAGTCTTCTCCCTTAGTAATAGGTGTGTAAATGTTTATATCACCAACCCAAGAAAGTCACCAGCTGGTCCTATTTTTCCTCACCTCTTTTCCCTGTGCTCACCTTCGTTCTGTTCAGCTCATTCAGGAATTTGTGAGCATGTTTCCTTTTTTCCTGCTATCCAGGAGTAATACTGTGGGTTGGAACAGAAGAGGCTGATGAATATATAATGAATTGATAGAGCTGTAAGCAGTGAATCGTTGTTTTGATTTCTGTGTGTATCCTCTACCAGGGCAGGCTTGAAGTACCTGAGCACATTCTCAACAGCCGCAAAGTCATCTTCCCCACCTGGGAGGCACCTGCATTCATGGGAATCTGACACAGGATAATTGCAGGCACCTCACTCAGCCACAGGATGTTTGTTTTCTGGGAATCTAATAAGGGTAATCACAACCTGTCATGCTCTTCCTTCTACTTCCTACTACATCTTCTTCCTTCTATTGATCTTGCTTATTGACATGTTTGTTTTCTACTTCTTGATTTTCAATTTCTTTCTTGTGTTTTAAATGTAGGACTTGTGCCCAGTACAAGGCAACATGCTCACCATTACACAATAGATCTTAAATATATCAGGTATTAATTTAATCCTTTATTCAGTTCTCTCTGGAATTAATTTCTTAGCAGTTTAATGTTGTGCCTGTGATCTTCACAATAAAGTAGAGATAGTTCAATCAGAGTATCAGACTACCACAAAAAGTGTTACTCTTAATGGATTAATTTGTTTCAAAAGGTTTTTCCTGAGCAAAAACATTGAATCGAGGTAAAATCCAATAAACTGATATATGTTGTTGAACACAAGAGGGTGCCACAGACTTACATTCGGCTGGAGTGTTAAATGTTTAATACTTAGAAGTGGTTATTGAATTCATCATAACTCAAAGATGCTGGAATAGCAAACGACGGGGGCATAATATGAACAAATTCTTTTTCTACAGTGCTTTACATTATGAATGCTTCCCTCCATAAACACAGCAGCCTGCTGGCTGCAAAAAAAAAGGAGCATTCATCATTTTTTTTGTGTTTTGTAATCATTTTGTGCTACGGAGAGCTCAGAAGTAATATCCATGAAAATGATTTAAAGGTTTTTAAATTAAGTAACTCTAGTAAAGGAAATGGAGACAGGTATAGAAT
Source organism: Leptocoma aspasia (assembly GCA_013399835.1). Taxonomy (NCBI): domain Eukaryota; kingdom Metazoa; phylum Chordata; class Aves; order Passeriformes; family Nectariniidae; genus Leptocoma; species Leptocoma aspasia. The sequence goes on along the minus strand of VXAX01002252.1, from coordinate 113,866 downwards.
GCCTCGGAACATTGACTGGGAGCAGCCAGCTCCAGACTCAATGATGTTTATTTCTGTCAAATCCAGAGAGAGGGGGTTCATTAGTGTGACCATACTTTGACTTAGGCTTATTATGAGCTGAGTTAAACCACTTGACTCTGATTTGTAATTTCCAACAGCTAATTAATCTTGGGTGCTTCACGTGCCCTAAGGCTGCTCTGCAGTGGTTTGGGCTGCCCTGATGATGTGCAGGTGTTTGGGTGATGAGGCAGAGCTGGGAAAAGCCTGAAGCTTCCCCTTTTTCTGTGAGGGCTGTGGTAGAGCTCAGGCTCTTGTTGCTTGCTCGGTTCTACTGTCTCGGCCTCAAGCCTGGCTCCAGTGTGGCTGACCCTGGTTGCTGCTACCCAACCTCTGTTCTTGTCCAGGTACTGTGGGACTGCTTATTTTGGGGTTGAGGCAGCTGCCCTGCCCTCTCTGCCAGCTCCTCTGCTTGGGTGGAGCAGTCCTTGGTGCTCTCCAATAATTGTATTTTCTCTGCTAGGGAGTTCAGCCCATGAATTCTTCGTGCAAGCCTCTTGCAGTTTCTCCCAGGGCTTTTTGACTTAAGAACTGTGTCTAGAGGCTTCCTCAGAGTTTTTAAGTTGAATTGGTGTGTAAGAAGATTAGGCTGCAAGGCTCATTAGTTCTGGGTGTAGAGGTTGATGTTCTACACAGCCTGGTTTCCTGTGGAAACAAAGCTTAGGTAACATTTCTGGGTACTTTGTCAGATTTGGTTTTACTTTGTTGGATTCAGATTTGAATTGGGAAGTCTGACCTCAAAGCTAGCAAGCTCCTATAAATGTCATGACTACTCTGAGCTGTGGAGGGGAAACAAACCCCAGTTCGTGTATATTAAATGTGCAAAAGTCATATTTTGGAAATTTGTGCTGATTGTAGAGCTGGAGTATTCTGGTTGAGTGTGACTGGTTAGTACCAGAAAGGATGCAATTCTGTATTGTTTAGGGGATGGTAGGCTTTAATCAAAGGACCTGATAGCTGTAATGATGATTCTGAATTATTTTCTTCCTCTAGCTCTTAATATCCTACATTAAAAAGAGCCTTAAGAATTCCCTATTACTATTTGCTTCTGATTCCTGCAGCTGCTAGGCTTAGTATTGTATAGAATTTCTCCAGTTTAAACAAAAGAGAGGCCACATTTCTGGTGGTGGGCCCAACAGCTCCTGCGGGTCTTGTTGAAAGAGGAGAGTGTCTCCCTTGACCTCAGTAGTATTGTCAGTGTATCCACACAGGTCTAGAGCTACTTGATGTTATTTTTGCTACTGCCACTGACTCAGATTGTAAATTTGCTTTGCATCATTACTTTTCCCTTTCCCCTTACCTATAAAAATGTAGATACCAGTTTGTAGTACTCATGTAAAATACTTGTAACTCATCTTGATAGCCTTAGATACCTTACCCTTAGAAAACAGGAATGCTTTATTTGAAGAACAAGATGACTTGTTTTTAATCTGTGAGTAATTAATTTTAAGTTTTTTTAAATAAATCTGTGATTGCTACAAGGACAGAGTAATTTGACAAAACCAGAGGGTGTGTGTCTGCAAAGGGCGAGAAAGAGTGTGTGTTAAGAAATAGTGTGTAATTGCATATCTAAGCATGTATATTTATGTGCAAACATAGAAGACAATTTGTGTTTCTATAATGTTTTTATGCCAATAGAACCTGTTAAACATCTTCTAGTTAACAAGTAACTGTTTCTAGATTGAAAGGTGGCAATTGTTTAGAGATAAGAAAGAGAAATAGTTGCACAAACCCTGCATTATAAGATTATAAGAACATTGCACACTAATTTCCTGTTGTCTTTTAGCCAAAAAACAGTTGCCTAATCAAGCATGAATTGGATTTTTTATTTGTTTTAAATGCTTAAATGATTTTCAGTTAATTAAGATTTTCCTCAGGTGAGCATTTGAAATATGCAGAAGAGGTGTGTCTTAGGGGTAAAGAGGGGAGGAGAATAAAGGAAAAGAAGGAACTTGCCACAGACCTTAAAATGTGGCTTCACCATATTTTTATATTTATAAAAGGCATAACCTGACAAGTTATATTCTGTACAGCCATGCAAGAAAATACCGAAGCTGTTCTATAATTAAAAAGAGCATTTCAAAAATGTGTGTAGTGATAAAGTCACAGAATTTTTCTACATATGCTGCAATGTAACTGGGGAAATTCACCTGCAGTTAACAGGGTTGTTGATAATGCCAGAGAGAATAGCTTGAGTAGCCTAAAAGAAAAGAAGCACCGTTCCTCCTCCTTAAAATATGACATAAGCAGTCGTCTTTTGAGTGCATTAACAGCAACAACATCCAGAGCAGATCATAAAGGCATCACTGGGGAGGGAAAAATTGGATATTACAGATTCAGTAGTCTTAAAATTGAGCATTCAAAGAGGATGTATTTTAATTTTCTCCTAACGAGTCCTTTATAGGTTTCCACAACCTCTGTTGCACTGAAGATTTTAAAACCATAGCAGGAACAGCAAACTGCCAGTCACAAAAATCCCTGAAATAATGAATAGAAGTATGTTTTTGCATTGCATCAGGGCCTGTTTATAATCTCCCACAGGAAACATGCACTCCTGGCCATATTTGTCTTTGTGGTCCTGCACAGGTGTCCCTTTTTATGTTTGGTTTTTTTTTTTTTTCCTTGTTGCACGTGTCAGGGTTTCTATTTGCTCGATGCAGCTGCAAGGAGTAGTGACAGTCAGGTGGGTTTTCCTTGGAAAAGTAGTATTTCGTTACACAAAGGGGAGCTGTTGTAGCAAGAGCAACTCCTTCTGTCTCCCTGTTGGGAGCTGCAAAGCAAGACCTGTAGTTAGACACTGTCTTCTTTCCAGCTCTCCATTTGCTGGCAAAAGTGCAGGGCAGGGACTAATCCTCTTGGAATGCAGCCATTACCACTAAATAAGCATTAATTGCTGCATTCCAAGGGGATTAGCACAGTTGAACCCAATTATAGCAAATCGAAGCTGCACTGTAAGGCACTACAGTGCATTGAGATGCAGTGAAGCAGTGTAGGACTGTCAGTCTGCAACATTTTATCAATAAAAATTGTGGGCTTACAAGCTATAAACAGCAGACGATTTCTTTTCAGTGTCTTAGTCTGAGTGGCACGCCTGGCTGGAGGCTACAGCTTGCTCACCAGTGAAAATCGTTGCTTTTTTTAACACCCATTATCTTTGTGTGAACATCTCAGAAATGTTTTTAATACTTGTTGAGTTAATTACAGCACTGCAAGTGTCACTCCCTGCTGGACCAGGGGCAAGACTCTGCAGTCTGTCTGGATCCTCACATCTCTGAAGTCAGCCAGCTCCTCCATCAGGTGATGCAGGAATTAATTTTGCCTGCAAGTGCTAACTGTATCAAATAGGCTTAGGAGAGCTCCTGATAACCGACCTGTTCTCAATCCCAGCAGTCTGCGGTGATGATTACAGGCATATCTCTGTGGTAGCAATACAGGAGCCAGAGGGCAGTGTGTAGTTATATATTTTTTTAATCCTCAGCTTGACTGTGGTGTGGGTTTGTTTTTTTTTTTTTTTTAGTTTTCATTTATTTCCTGTTAAAACTGCAAACCCTGCTGCTTTTTTTTTTATAGTACAGTCAAAGCATAACCAGTAAGCGAGAAAAGGGAATGCTTCTGGGAATGAATCAGCCCCTGGAATTAGAGCTGCTCCAGGATTTTTTGTGTCCAGAGAAAGGATGGCATATGGATGCACAGAACCAGTTGAATGTATGCCTTGACTATTTTATGAAAGATCTTATCCTTACAGATAATGAGCTGCACCTTAACCAATATTAAACACACTGAGTTGTACTTGGGGACCACTTCAGTTCCCTGACCCATTCTGTTTCACGAACCACAGATCAAATATTGCAGTCTTCCCAGTGCAGGTAATTCTTAAAAATGTACTTTTCTCCACCCATATGTTTAGATGAAGAGTCAAGTTTAGCTGAGAGCTTTTCTTAACACAGCAGGAAGTGTTTTATATTTCCACTGTGGCCTTGTCTGTATTGAGAAAAATTGCTGCTGGTTCAGCTGAACGAGGGTTGGCATTCATTTCTAGTCCAGGGTTAACAAAGTCCTTACAATCTGACTGAAATGAGTAAACTGAAATATCACTATGGTTTAAACTGTTGGTGGAAATGTATTTGCAAGGTTGGCCAGTGCACAATGTGGGCAGGAAGTGCCAAAGTTTTTACAGTGCTGTGTAGCTCCTAGAGATGCCAAGACTAGAAAGGCTGAAAAGAAGGTGACATTGCAAGAAAATATTTCCTCGTGGTAGAATTGCAGGCCTTATGAACACTGAAAAACTTCTTCCTAGAGAGCAGACCACTTCCCCTTTATCTTTTCCTCTACTGCTTGTCTGCATGTGATTTGCATCTCTCCCATGCCATGCTTGTTGTGAGAATAATTCACAATACAAGCATGAGTGCTGTTCTGTATACTTTGATTATATTTGGATAATGATTAGTTTGTCTTAGTTCAAAAGCTGAGGGATGGGGAGGTGAGAATTTCTAGGGGCACTGTCATGCAAAGCCTTTTTCTGACTCTACCCACACTTCCAAGTGAAGTCCATATACTCAATTTCTCTGACCTTTCCCTATCTAGACATCAAAACACACTGGCCCAACTGCTGTTCTCCCAGTGTGCCTACTGTTGCTATTAATCTCTCTTTCTTACACAGCTCTTCATTTCTTTTCCTTACCTTTGGCCTCAACTCTTTATTCAAAGTGATAATTTGCTGGCTTTCTGCCGGAGGGAGAAGCTATGATCAATAACAGGAGGAGACAGAGGTCAGTGGAATAGTGATGAGCAGTGCCATCTGCTTCTCTGGAAACACTGTTACCCAAAAATATCAATAACTAGGATGATATTTCAGCTTTTGGATAAGGCATCAGTGAAATTGAGGCAGCCAGCAGTGAGAGCAGGGGTCTTTTTCTGCTCACTAATTCCTTGTTTCAGCCAATCTTCTGTCACACAGAGATGTGGACAGAAAGGGCTTTATCCAGCTTGCACTGGAATATAGAACACGTACCTGAGCACAGCCATTTCTGGGGCTAATGACGCCTCTTTCAGGTTCAGCTCTCCTGGGCTGTGCTCTGCTTTCTGCCTGCTGGTGTCAGAGCCCATCTCCAGCCTTTCCTTGGAGCTTTTGGGGTAGGAGAATAGCCACAAAGAAACCCCCCTGCCAGGGCTGGGAGAGAGCAGAGCCTCAGCAGCACTGCCTGGATATCACAGAAGAGTATGCTTATAATAATGCCCATCAGCTGGGCATTATTACACCTGGTGCTAGACTACTACTAGTGTCTGGTACTTTTGGTATTGACTGGTACAATATATAATTAATCAATTAAAGGAAAAGACAGTTTAATCCATGTATTAGCCTTTATTATTCCAGACAGCAAGCTGACGAATTTCTTCCAAGGACTTCAATTTATTTTGCCTTCAAAAGACTATAAAGCCTTACTTTTTGTGTGCACATAACTCTCATCCTGCCATATTTTAGGGATATTTTTATCACCAGTTTCTGTACCTCATGGGGATGCACGTTCCTCTTTCTTGTCTAAGAATTAGAAACAGGAGAAAGAAAATTATGCATTGAGATGCTTGTACATCCTCCCAGCCTAAGCTCTGATCCTCAAGTGCATTATTAGTATTACTTTTGTAAACATTAAACACTCAGTGATCTGTTGAGCCAGATGCATTTTGATGGGAGTGAGGCTGAGCTTTAAGCCTTAGGGTTCATCTAAGCTATGTTTTCAAGCTTTTCTAATTCACATTTGTCTAAAATTAACTTTTATTAATAAAAAAGTGAAAAATTTAATTTGCCTGCGTTTGATAAGAGCACAATAATGTGAGATTTCTTACAAAGTGGGAGTTAGGAATGAGTTTTATATCATTATGAGTTTAGACAGATATATTATTCAAGAGTGACTATGACTTAGAGTTTTAAATTTCTATTTATGCCCTATGCTGCACACTGGGAATAGTTGCATAAACCCCTTTTGAAGTCAGGTCAAATTTGATACCAGAAACAGAGACCAGCAGCCGCTGAGTGGGGATGATCTAGGAACCATCAGACAAAGTGGAAAAAAAAAACCAAACCCAACTCACTGAAAACCATCTTGCAGAGAGGAAAAGGATGAATAACAAAGGAAACCCCAAACATCAAGACCAAGAAGGCAAACCCCAGCCCTCACTCACAGGCTGTGAAGGCAGAGGAAGCCGGCAGGTGGACTCCGAAAGCCCTCATAGGAGGTGAGCCTCTTCCTGTGGCGGCCACATAGCAGCACAGCCCGTGGAGGAGCCTCTTCTTCTTTTTCTTTTTCTTCTCTCCCGTGGCCTCCCGTCCCCAGCTCTGTCGGGCCCGGCAGGATGAGGTGGAGGAGGATGGCCGTCCTTGCCGCCCTGCAGGCACAGCTCCCAGCCACAGGTAAAGGCGGGCTTCGGCTTTGCGAGGGGTTCTCCTAAAGCTCTTTGGAGGAAAGGGTGCGACATTTCTGTGGTGGATTCACCACCATTTTCGTAGCAGGAGGGTGTCTGTGTGAGCAGCTCAGCCATGTCTGTCCCCCTGTGAAGGAGGAGAGGGACCTGCTGTGTTGAACTGGCCTGGGATAAAGAGCCCCTCTGGAAGGCTGGGATGAGGGGCCCTTGTCCTGCTGGAGCGATGCCACAGCTGAACAGTGACTAAACAAAGCTCTCAGCCATCAGCTGGGCAGCTTTCCTTGCGATTTAAAAGGGGACATTTGAGGCAGTGATGGAAAAGTAGTCCCTTGAAGTAAGCTGCATGGGAGAGGCTTCTAATGGCGTTGGGCTGCGGGTTTGTGGCCCACAGCGGAGCCGGCAGGAGGGAAATGGGGCACAGGTGCTGAGCAAAAGGGTAGGGCCCTTCCCCTCACGTCCCTGCCCTCATGCTCCTCTCCACCAGGCACAGCACAAAATGAAGCCATGTCTTCCTTTGTGTTATTTATTCGCGTGGGCCAGAGGCCGGCCCCGCTTGGGCACCACGCGGAGCAGCTTCGGTGTGCAAAAATCTTCCAAAGTCACGTTAAGTTTGAGAAGGAGGAATTTACTTTTTAGGAGCACGGTAGATCAAAAGGGCAACAAAGTTTACATCTGGAAAAGGCCTACGGCGAGGTGTGAATGGGCCATAGGCCACACCTCAGCATGCATTAAAGCCAAATCCTCTGGAAGATTTTTCCCCCCCAATGTACACCCTGGCTGTACCTAAACCCAGCATACTCAAGAGCTTGGGTGAATGCCACAGACATTTTATTGGAAAGTTTTCTGGGGATGAGAGGAGGCTTTTGCAGGTGCTTTCTAGTGCTGTGGAACCAGTCTTGGTGATTAATGAGGTTTTTCTTTCAGAGGGGTTTTGAGGGGGGTTTTATGCTCTGTGGCAGGCTATATTTTGTGTTTGTCCTCCCTTCAACCCCTGGGGCCTCTGTCCCTGTCTGATACCCAAATATGATCCTGTATTTAAGTATGCTTCTCATATTTTGTACCTTGCTCTGTATCCACAGAGGCATTGTAAGGCTACAAAAGTATGGGTGTTACTTTAGGTCAAAATCCACCTGCAAAACCATCTTTTATATTTCCTCCTTTTTAACCTGTCACACAATGCTGTATTTCAGGCTCCTATTTGTGCATTTTCAGCAGAGAACTTTGAAAAATATGTAATGCAGTTTGCAGAGGTCTCTGGTGCAAAGCTCTTGGAGTATTCACACTCACAAAGAATACATGGTTCAAGGTTTGAACCGGATGCTGTTGTCACTGATTTGGAGGTGGCTGCCTGTGGATTTCAGGGGAAGTATTTTTGATTGGATACCTGTAATAGTTTGAAGTATAGCAGCATTTAGCCCAAGAGTGTAGGTAAAACAGAAGAAATATAAATCAAAACTTGTGGAATTGTTGCCATGTTATGGATACAGAATAGACAAAACCAAAAATGTACGATTTGTCATGAATTTAGCTCAACCATGAGATCAAACAGTTGGGTTTTTCAGCTCAGAGCTGTGAGCAGAAAGATTTTCTGCTGCCTGGAGTGTTTTCAAGCTTTCTTAGAGTCCACTTCTAGAAGGACTTCTACGGAAATGAACTTTTTTTTTTTTCATGAAACAAGCTCAGACAGATTCAGCACAGATTCAGTAAGCTGCATAGCTCCTCACAGTGAGTTAATTTCACTTCACTATAAAGTGTTTGTGCTTATTCTTTAAAAGGGCAGTTGAAAGATGCCACCAAGATTAGCACTGAGGAACTCGTAAAGCCTTTCTTTTTGATCTTTGAGTTCTGAAGTAAATATGTCAGGCATGAGGAAAGAAAATTCTAGAGATGGGCCATGAATTCTGATGCAGACTTTGAATTTATTGACAGACCACAAATTTCAGAATGCTCAAATTTGCCCTTTGAGCAATTACAGGGGGAAGGCATCTCACATTTTCAAATACACATTTATATGTATACAGGTTTAATTTTATTTTTTTCACCTCTTCAAAGGCACAAAAATGTACATCTGGAAATCTAGCTGAGGTCCTCCTATAACCCCTCTGTTAAAAAGTCCGTGAAAAGTAATAATTTTAATTATGAGCAGGTGACTTTGTTAATCGTGTTGTTTGTTGAGACAAGAATATTAGAAGATTTGTACCTGAATATCACAACTAAAATGGCAAAAACCTTCATACAGTTTACACAGCTTTTGTTCTGAAGTATGACAAGCTTTGACAGGAATAAAACAGTCCTGTGAGCAATACTGTAGAGTTGGCCCCTCTTTTTTTTTTTTTAAGGCTGATGAGATGATGCTTTGATTTATATAAACACATGCCACGCGTGTGTGCATAAATGTATGTGCAAGAGTTTAAGAACAGCTCTCCCCTGTTCTACATTTCTTTACAGAGCCACTTTTCTCAGAATTATCTGTTAAATGGAACTGGACAGTGCCCTGTTTTTAGCTAACTCTGTGGAAACTACAGCAATGCCAGCCTTTGCCAGATGTTACTTGCACAACTCATTTCCACACTGTTTTTCTGCTCTGCATGTCTGAATCTCCTGCCCATTGGGCTGCCATGAGCCTTTTTTTAGTCAGTTCAGGGACAGGTAATAGGTCTTAGCATTAATTCTTTTCTTCCCTTTCATCAGATGATTTAGCTGCTCTGCAAACGACAAGATCTGTAAACCAGGAGTTGTTTACAAGCTTGTCTGAGGAATCCAAGCAAGTAAATTCAGAGTTTTTTCGATACCATCCCCGTGTCCCTATGCGCTGCCTTAAGTTCTCCGAGCTGCATTCTTGGTACACCTAGGGGGGAAAAAATTTAAAGGCTTAATTTTACATGTTTTATTTCTTTTATTTCTCCTGCCTGTTCACAATGATTCATTAATAATTCATGGGGAAAAAAAAAAACCCTTATGAACTGGCAGAATGGAACAAAATGTAGGCAATGTAGCCTTTCTTTGTAAAGGGACATTTGTTGAGCTCTTGCAGGGCTATGTTCCATTCTGTAATGCTTGTTACAGAGTAAGTCCTTTCTATCTTAACCCTTCCAAGCAAAATTCCTAATCAGTGAAGTAACAAACTAATGATCACATTCCTTTTGGTAATTTATATGCAGATGGGAAAGATATGCAAAAGACAGAAAGCTATCTGCAAAATATATTTTTCCTCTGTATGTCCCTCTTAAGTAAGACCATGTGGACAAAAAGCCGAAGTGGAGTTAGAAAAGGAGGTTCACTAGCAGCTTAAGGGGACAAGAATTTGATGTGTAAATGAATATTCATGAGAGGAATGTTTTTGACAACCATTTTCTGTTGCACATGGGTTATTTCCTAACTATTTCCAAATTCTAGCCAAACCCACTTTCAAAAAGAAAAAATACCTTGTTTTGCACAATTGCCCAAACCATTGAATCCTCCTCCCCTTTTCCAATTAATCAATTTTTTTAATGTCTATATTTTATGTAGAAATGTAAGATGCTTCTGCTTGTCTGGCAAGAAAAATAGAGGAAGTTTTTAGGGTGGCATGAACGGAAGATGCAACTTCTTAAAAATACTTAAAATGTGTATTCTGCTAAAGGTATCTACTTTCTCTGTGGGCATGTTAAACTCGTAAGCATATTATTGGCTTTTCACTCTTCTGCTGACTTTGGTCAACAGATAAATTTAAGTTTCACTGCTGATTCTCCTCAGTGTTAAGAGAACAATTTACGCTATTTTGGAGTCTGTGAGAAGCTGAAATATTGCAGATTTTTCTGATTTGTGATGTTGTCTAAGGTAATATTTTGAGACCGGGACTGAATATTGTTTTCTGAATTAACTTAAGCTCTGGTCCTTTAAGAAGTGCATAGCATTTTTAGCTTTTAAAGTATGACAGTCCAAATCAGCTTTTTTTTTTTTCAGGAAAGCAATGGAAACATTTATCTCCCCTCTGTCCTTTGATTTATAACTTCAT
>VXAX01002252.1:0-101984 GCA_013399835.1 Leptocoma aspasia | reverse complement strand
ATATTTAAATGGATTCCTGAGCTGGGATCTTGCAGCTCACAATTAATACAGTAGAATTTTAAACCTTTGCAAAGAAAAATTGTAACGCATATCATATTATATTGAGTAGCCATAAAATTACTACAACATTTGGTCATTTCTTCAGTTGCATATCAGCAAGCTTCAGTCAGGGAACCCCACATCAAATCTTTGGGAGCAGAAATTATTTCTGTGTTTATCCACTCTGTGTTGTTGCCATTTATGTAGTTTTCCATCCAGCCATGTGAAATCAACTCCAGGAAAGAAGGCGTTGCTGGAATTTGGAGTCCTCTCCCTCTCTTTCTCTCTCATGGACATTTTTCTCTCCGTGATGCAAATTTGCACAATGTCATCGCTTTGGGCTTTTATATAAGTAAGGTAATTTCAGCAGCACTTTGTGCAAGTGTGCAGGTGCATTTCTGGAGATGGCAAAAATAGAACAACACTTTACAAGTTGGATTAATAATCATCCTCTAAGGGAAGGAAAATGAGATACAGAGAAATACTCTATAGAGTATTTATATATATATATATAGAGAGAGAGTATCTCTATATCTATAGAGTATTTCTCTAATATAGAGAAATACTCTATTGTTGGTATCTTGTGAAAAATCTCTACCTAAAGACAGTTTCTGAGAAGCAAACAAATAATTCTCATGAATTACTATGAGAATAGTTGTTCTGTTCATAAAATGTCATCCATGTAGCAAATCAGTATGTTTGGATATTTTTGGAAAGAATGCTGTTTAAATTCTACAGATTTCTTTCTAACAACTTGCTGCTAAATTTCAGGATTCATTTGTTGTTTTATGTTATTTTATGATTCATTGCCTAGGGGTAAAATACCCAAGTTAGTGTCCAGAGAGGAACTCATTCTGAAAGTCTAAGTCATTATAGACTAGAAATTCTTAAGGCAATTTCTAATAAAAANTTGCAGATTTTTCTGATTTGTGATGTTGTCTAAGGTAATATTTTGAGACCGGGACTGAATATTGTTTTCTGAATTAACTTAAGCTCTGGTCCTTTAAGAAGTGCATAGCATTTTTAGCTTTTAAAGTATGACAGTCCAAATCAGCTTTTTTTTTTTTCAGGAAAGCAATGGAAACATTTATCTCCACTCTGTCCTTTGATTTATAACTTCATTTATGACAGATAAAATGTGCAGGCAAATGGAAAGCTTGGTTTGTAGTTCTTCAATCTCCTCACCCAAACGCACAGGCCTCGGAAAACAGCAAAATGCTTGTCTTCAGCCCCAAACAGTGGGTGCATCCATCTTTGTGGGAGTTAGACTTCCTTCAGTCCTTTGCCAATATAACTGTGAAAAATGGAAGTAGAAACCAGCTAGTTCCCCAGCCTCAGAGGTCACAAGCACTGGTGTCTGTGCAAGTTCTGCTTAGGTGATAGAGGCCACCTCAACTTTTGAGCCATGTAGATTGGAAATATTTTAAGTCCTACAAATTCCCTAGGAATAAACCACCAACCTTTGGAAGCCCGTTGTGTGTTTTGTTCTCAATCCTTTGTTATATTTCTGTTAAGTCTTACAAGAACAGCAACTTTGGAGTTTTCCATCTTTCTGTGCTTTTGGTATATGACAGTACGTTAAACATGTGCTTGTGGAGCCAGATGAAATCGTATTTCTTTTGTGAGATGTATCTGCAGTGAAAACTTCACCTCTATCCTGACTCTTTCTGAGTAGCAGACCATTCTTTTCAATTTGTTGTATTTTTGAGTGAAGGAGAAGCCATAATGACAAGACAACTCTCTGAAAACTCAGATAATGTGGAGGTGAAATATATTCCAAATTAGAATTCAATGGAAGCTGAGAAGGGAAAAAGGTTGGAAAATTTTCAACAAATGTTAGAATAAACAGCAGCAGGGCACACTGAATAAGTCTAGAGGGTAGCCAGTTGTCAATACTTGTGGGCTATTTTGTTTGGGTTTTTTAGGAAATCTCACAGTATGTGATTTACCTACAATTCAAGCTGCTGTCTTAGGTTAACCTTAACTTTCACCACAAATAAACTTTTCTAGTTTCCTGATAAAGTTTTCTAGCTTGTAAAATTTACCTTGAAAATGCAAGTCTGCATGGCTCCAGAAAAAAATATAAGAGCAAACTAGCTATATAATTTGTCGCTTACAATTTTTTTTTAAGGCAATTGCTATTTTGTGGGGGCGATAGCATGCTGCAGTGCTTATGGTTGCAAACAGTAAAAATAGTTTCCTCGTTAAAAAGAAAAGCACATGAAACATTTTGACCCAGAGGACACGTGGAGGAGCTTTCCTAAGACCCCTCCAAGTTTGTATAATAAAATGAATTAATAGATTTTATTATTTACATCAGAGTAATGGTCTGAAGCACTTTTCTAATGGGATAAGGTGCAATACCCAGGAAATTAATGAGGCAATACTAACTTGGGTGGTGTTTCACTTCAAGTAAGTGTACACTGGCCATTGAATAAAGACCTGTGTAACTAAAAAACCCTTTTCCTGATTGTTCATCCAAATTTCATAATGAGTTTGTTCCAGACAAGAGCATGGGTATTTTGCAGACATTTCAGTTGCTGTCGTCTGCATGACAGACAAATGTGAAATAAACAGAGGCAAATATTTATAAAAACGCTTCCCAAATATTTAATGCATCAGTGTGTGTTGTAAATTCATTCCAATTCCATGGTGTACATCTCCTCACAAAGCAAACTGAGGCTTGGGGGGGAAACAGAACAGAAAAATCTCCAGTTGGTGACCACTGGATGGGTGGGAGCAAATCGAGGCTCTTTGTGTGAGCATGTGGATTTTGGAGCAGGGCTCAAACTAATGAGGTACTTTGTTTTCAAAACATTTATTCTGAATTAGTTCACATAGAAATTCAGCTCAAACTAAAATTGAACATCCAGTATTTTACTTCAGATCAATCTGAAGCAAGAGTTTGGTATAGTCTGACAATGTCACTTTTTAAATACGCTCAGCAAACTCAACTTCCTAATGGTGGATATTGTGCATTCCTAGCTATCAAATGTTTGTTTTTTCACTCAGAAATAGCTGAANATCATCCTCTAAGGGAAGGAAAATGAGATACAGAGAAATACTCTATAGAGTATTTATATATATATATATAGAGAGAGAGTATCTCTATATCTATAGAGTATTTCTCTAATATAGAGAAATACTCTATTGTTGGTATCTTGTGAAAAATCTCTACCTAAAGACAGTTTCTGAGAAGCAAACAAATAATTCTCATGAATTACTATGAGAATAGTTGTTCTGTTCATAAAATGTCATCCATGTAGCAAATCAGTATGTTTGGATATTTTTGGAAAGAATGCTGTTTAAATTCTACAGATTTCTTTCTAACAACTTGCTGCTAAATTTCAGGATTCATTTGTTGTTTTATGTTATTTTATGATTCATTGCCTAGGGGTAAAATACCCAAGTTAGTGTCCAGAGAGGAACTCATTCTGAAAGTCTAAGTCATTATAGACTAGAAATTCTTAAGGCAATTTCTAATAAAAAGATTTTCAAGAGAAGTGTGTGGATGCAGTGCTGTATGGAGTAATGCAAGTGTACATTTTTTCTGTTTGATTTTTTGTTATGACTTTTAATTTTCATATTTCTCGGGAAATGAAAAGATTCATGCTGTTAATATTGGTTCAGCACTTAATTGTCTGTTGGAATTTGAAGAGATACAAATGCAATGTAACCAAAATAACCCATGTGATAATTAACTGGAAGCTTACACTAGGGAAGGATTTGACTTCATCCTTGTTTGTTACCTGCATTTTTTTCCCACTTATTTATCAGTCACATCTTCATTACTAAGGGGCTTCTGGTTCTTTTAGTCTCTTTCAGGACATATAAATTCTCTGCCTAAGTTTTTCTGAGGGGGTTCTCTGATGGGTGATGTGGAAGAACAAAATATTTGCAGGTGGTAATCTCAAAGAGAATTAGTGAAAGCAAATGAGAAAACCTTTCAGAGAAGGGAACAGGAATCACTATACCCCATCACTTGTTGCCTAATTTTTAACTTCTTGAAACTATTGATCTTTTCAATATAAGACTGAGCATTCAGGTGTTATGAGCATGACTATAATCAGCAAGCCTGAGAAGATAAACAAGGTTAACCATCTAGATTTCAAGCAGAAGGTCAAACACCATTCCACTTACTTTAAAAAATGAGCTTTTAATATATGCCAGAAAGGCTTTCTAGAATTTACCATCTCAGAATATACACCTAAAAAGGAAAGAAAAAAAAATCTCTTGGATAAAATGAGTTTTAATTATGCTTTCAGTAGGACCCATTTTCATTTTTATTGGAGCAGGGAGGTGATGGGAGCTTTGCCTACCCACAGCCTGTGCTCTAGATGAGCAAAGTGGTGCAGGCAGTGCTGATTCCCCTGGCACAGAGCTGCTCCATCTGGGTCACAGCACAGATGGGTGGCTGTTCACTGCTGATGTAAAATGCCCTCATTTGAAAGCCCAAACCATCCCAAATTTTGGCAGATGGCCCCTGTTTTCTGCATCAGGCTCAGTACAGTTTGTTGACAATCTGTATTTCTTTTTCTGCAGAAAATTATTCCTAATTTTATTGAAAACAGCACATTGTCCATTGTTTGTTTTTTTTTTAATACAGCAAGTTTGCAAGAGAATTTAGAGTAATTTTTTTGAGGCTGTCTTGATGCAATCTAAAGTTCTGATGAAGACTGCAACTTCAAAATTATGGTCTGCTCCCAGAAGTTTGGAAAGAACTACAGATCTTCAAGAGCTTTGCTTTTCTTTTTCCAAAGTGGTTTGCCTAAAACATAATGAAATATTCAATGTTGTGCCAACTGGGGTCATTAATTGACTTTTTTTTTTTTAATTTCCAAAATGTGATCCATTCTGATCACATCTCCAACTGTTTCTCCTTGACTCAAACACTTAAAAACCCAAAAATTCTCTCACAAAATTACTTATTTCTAGGAGAAACAGCTTTATCTTGTTTTAAATTCTCTCTGAAATTTCAGATGTCTCTAGTATTAATGCGAACTAGGCAGAACTATTATTTTCCCTCTACTGTCTATTCATGCAGCTAAATTAATCTCGTTTTTCCTAATAACTCAGATGTTATTTCACTACTTGACTCAAAACCCAGAAGCACTATAATGCATTTGTTGCTGCTGTTAGCTATGTCTCTCCTGATGGAAAAGCAGCACTGCTTATTTTCAGGCTTGAGACAATTTTTTTTTCTTCTTTTTATAACTCTCTTAAAGAAGTTACAGGTATGAACCTCCAGCCCTATCTTGTGGTAACATCTTTTCCAAAGTGTTTTTCTCTGATTTTATCTTTCTCAGCTGCAAAGAAGTAGCTAACAAGTTTGTCCCCTTTCTCTCTTCTTCTTCTTTTTACATCCTGAGCCAAATGTCTATTTGTTAGATATAATGGTTCTAGTAGAAAAAATATCAGGTTTAAACCAGAGCTTAAAGGGAAGCAATTTCTTTAAAACTTTGAAATATTTTAATACTTCCACCCCGCTCCCCACTACCCTCACCCCTATTTTCCATTAGGTTAATCAAAACCCTTCCAGAGTTTTTTTGTGCGACACCAAAAAGTCAGTGAGCAATTTGTGTTCTGCATTGGGAAGAGGGAAATGCAGATTCAGCTCTTTATTCTGAATGATTTGGAGCAGGAGCTTGAATGGGGCTCCCACAGTCTAAGCCATTTGAGAGACTCTTGCTGATTTTGGTGAGAAATTCTAACAGAGTCTAGAAAAATTCCTTAGTTAATGGGTCATCAGAATTTGTTCCTGATGAACTTGACAAATTTATAAAAAAAAAATCTCAACCTCAGTTGTACTATTTTACAGAATCACTTTAATCCTTTGCAGTCAATTAACGGGATATATGTCTCTAAGAGTTTCCTCATCCACCCTGGCAAAAATTGTTGTTCTCTCTTTATGGCAACTGTATTCCAGCCCAGCCAGGATCTCTGAGCAGGTTCCTGTGTGTGACACTCTCTGTAAAATGGTGCACAGAGGTGGGGCTGTTCCCTCATGCCTGGGTATATAAAAATAGCTTTAAAATAGCATTAACATGAGGACTGGTAATATATGCTTATGGGTGGTTCTGCCACTGCTGAAACCACGTGAAATTACACAGGACCGGGAGATTTAGAAGGTGGCTACCAAATCATAAAGATATGCAGGAATCTGAGGGATTCAGCAACATGAAATTTGATGAGCAGAGGCAATCTGAGAAAGCCCAGCACATGTGCTGACCTTTGCTGAGCAGAAGGATTATCTGGAGGGCTTCAAGTATTTAAAAAGATCTGGCAAACAGCATCACCTCTAGATGTGCTGTGACTGTAATGTGGGGATGGTAATTAATTTCTGTCAAACTTTCCCCTTCTAATTAGTTCATGTCAGTGTTTTAGTAAGTGCCACTTATTTAAGCACAGCTAATTTTAAACTAATTTGGCTATCTTGCTTAGGCAGCTGCCCAGTGGTGTTAGGAGGAGTTTTACTTCAGCCAAACTGCTTGGGCATTTACCCAACTGCTCAGCCAGACTTTTGCAGCTCACACAAAGATCTGTGCTGAAGGAAAGGTGCTGTTATCAGATAGTTGAAAACCAATTTAGTGATGTTTTCTGTGTGCTGCTGCCATAAAGACTGCAGTACATGCCAACCATTTGGAAAGGAGAAAGTTTCTCATTCTGGTGCCTTTGGCTTCTTCCCCTCTTCTGAAGCTTTAGGGTCACACTATAATAAAAACATAGTAATGTTCAGCCTCATCCATAGTTAGAAGGTATCTTATACACAAGGAAATTAGTGTCTATAAGTAGTTATATTATCTAGCATTTATTTGCCAGTTTGCATGTATAAATGATTACACAGAGCAGTTCTGATGAGATCTGCAGTTAAAAAAGGTATAATTCCTAAAGCAGTTTTGTTTTGAGGTTTTCGTCTTTAACTCCTCGTTATCTTGTTTTGTTGTAGTTCTGATTATTTTGAAAGTATCTTCTGATGCTTTTTAATCCATCTGATTAGGAAGATAGCTATTAAGATACTAAGAAAAAAATCAATATGAATGAAATGTAACATTTTTAAATCGGGCAGTTTGAACTTTGGAATCTTTTTTGAAGGATTTGTAGATAATTCTGACAATTCCAATCATCCTCAACAGTCTTTCTCCCCCTAGTGAAACAGTGCTGGTTTCTAGATAAAGCAAGAAAATAGAAAAATGGGGTTGCAGGTTTTGTGCTTTTACTTGTGGTTGATGATTTACCGTGCAACCTTTAGAAATCCACTGGAATGTGTGTAGGCTTTCCAATAAACTGGAACTGAATCAATAAATTCCAGCTTAATCAAAATGAGCCACACTGTTGGCTTTTTTTTGTTAACTGTGCATCACTTATCTGGTTGTCAATATACAAATAACACTGAGAAAGTGTTAACACACATGGTCCTGAAGACTATATGGTACTTTAGAATTTGATTAATCAACACAGAGGTTTAGTTGCCTATTTCATTATGCTGTTTTTAAAGCTGAGATCCATCAAGCATCCTTTGGATCCTCCAGAGCAATGTGCTATATATATATATAGGAAATTAAATTTAAAAATTATATATAGGAAATTTTAATAGTGCCTGCATCTAATTTGCTGCTACATTCACACACACAGTGACACGTCCTGCTTACAGGACAGCCTTTAGTGCCTTGGGAAAACAGCCAACTTTTTCCCTTCCCACTCTTTAAAAAGGCTTTGTAATTCAAAACTCAATTGAACTGATGAGAGTAAAACATAAAATAAAGATTAGAAAAGTAAAGATTAGTTATGGGTGTGCTGTTAGTCTTCCTCAAGTGGGGATAGAGAGGAAAAAATAATGTCTGTGTTATTTCACACGTACAAAGAAGCTGGAGCTCTTTAGGAAATGTGCTTGAGAGCTGAAGAACATTTATTGCACTCCACACAACACATGCATCTGTCACAGCTCTTAATGTGATGGTGTTTAGCCTGGTTGGCAACCAAGTGTTGTTGTTTAGAGACAGCTTTTCTGGGACCACAAAAATACAAAAACAATTATTCTAGCTACGTGCTGTTACTCCTACAGGAGCATCTAAGGCCTGATGATGGTAATGTCTAATCTCATTTAGGTTAATTAAAACGTGATCTTTTGGATGAGATTCGTTCTTGCTGTTTTAGAGGATGTTGAAGCTCGGCTCTCAGCCGTCTGCCTGCCTACCCCCGCATGCTGCTTTCCTCCCAGGTAGCTCCTGGCTGCCGAGGATTTGCCCTGTGCATTAACTATTAACCAGGCATCAAGGCAAGGCCCTCCTGCGGGGATCGGCTGCAGTTTATTGGCTCGGTGTGTGTTGAACTCTGTGCCTCAGGCACCAAACAGAGCACCTTGGTCTTGAACTCCCTGGGCTGGGGCTGCTGAGGAGTGAAGTCGCCTGAGGGGAGCTGTATTTCAGCAGGGCTCTTGTTCTGCCTGCTTTGGCTTATCCAGGGTAATACCTGTAATGGGGCTTGGAAAATGCTCCATGCCTGGCATTTCCCTATTTTCTGTGTCATGTGTGTGAACCAGACAGGCTTGAGTTTGACTGAAAGCTACCTCAGGTTTTTTTTTCCCCCAAGCCTTTCAGTTTTGGGGTCTTGAGCTGAGAAGGAAAAGTGTGAAATATTTGGTGATAGAGCCCTTAAGCCAAGCGGCACTTTGAATGGAGTTTATATATAATTATTCCAAACATTGCCTCCTCAACATCTGTATGTAGCATGTAAAAGAACACCCACTTGAGTATTCATGCAGGGGATGATTGCTGCCTAAAATACACTGGGGGAAAGAAGATGAAATGGAAATGAGAATGCACGTTATTAAAAAATAAAGCTATAAACTGATTGCTGAATTACTTAAGGAGGACCAGAAGAAGGATTCACACTATCCAAATAGCTTTGGCACAGGGCAAAGGGGGTAAGAACTCAAATCCTTATTTGGGAACCATTGGCTGAGTTTATGGAATGGACTTTTTCAGGTTGGCTGTAGCAGCCAAAGTTTGCCAGGGTGACCTTCCTCAGTCCTAATTTGTTCTAATTTACGCATTTGAGAGGTGCAGAAGAAGAGCAATGTTTGATCAATCCCATTACAGACATATTTATGTTAATTTAATGGCTAAGTTCACATGTGCTCTTCGGTGTATCAGCATGAAAATGTGCTCCATGTCTATTATTGAAACCATTTTTAAATGTAGATTTCATGAGGATCAAAGATGATCTTTAGCGTTTGTTTACCACAGCCTGCAGACGTATTAAAATTACAAAATCTATTGACCATCTTTCATCTTTTATCAGATAAACAGCAGTTTTCTGTGAGTAAGTGAAGTTCTACTATTAGATACATGTAGCCCAAGGTGGAGGGAATAATGTTTTCTCAGCAGGTGCCAGGAATAATGGAATTTTCTTTTTTTAAGCTTAGCATTACTGTTTCAAAGGCGGTGAGGGCTATTGCTGCTGGGACCTCCTCTGTTTTTCTCCTACCTCTTCCCTTTTTACTACCTGGATTTTGTGTTTTGTAAACAAATGGTGTGGGTATGTCTTCCTAGTTATTTACCTCCCCACCATCTGAGACTTATTATAATTTCTGTAATAGTAAATGGTTTGAAAAATGCAAACAGAAATTGGGAAATCCAGAAATGTGAATTCATAGATATCTTTTTAATTTTCATTCTATTTGTCTTTATCTGACTGTACTACACATATATCCCTGGATGTTTTCCTACACACCCGTTTCCTGCATAAGAAAAAAAGGCTCTGTGTCTGTGCCTGTCATCTTCTAGATTTACATTATTGGGACTTTAGGGCTGGAAATTTTTCTGTCTTTAAAATACTGCATTTATTGAATGACAGGAGTAACACCTTTGATATTTCAAAGATGTATAACCTCCCTGCTGCAAGAAAGATTTGGTTAAAACTGCTGCTCCTTCAAGAGAATTTAAAACTGTGAGTGGAGAAAGGAATAGTACAGATCCTTTTAAAGGAATTGTGAGATGCAAGTTGTTTTTTTCCCCCCTGTGTACTCCTTTCGTATAGAAGGTCTCTGAACTGTCAGTAGTGTGGGAAGAGCAATGGTTGTTGCAATTAAATTTAAAGAAAGAGCTTTTCAGTCGTCTTCTTGCTTGGGCTCATCAAACAATGATGGACATAAATATGTTTAATTCCTGAATTTTTGTTGCTGATGACCTTCTTAGCCAGCTTACAGGTATGAATATAATGCAGTTCTGTGTCGTGCATGTTCTAAAATTTACATCAAGCCCTAGTTTTCTGAATAACGGGTCTGAAGCTTCTGGCGTGGCAGTAACTGCCTGTGCAGTTACCATTAAATACAGACAGCTTGCCTGTTAAACTCAAAATTTAAGGAAGAACATAATGTTTTATTTAGATTCTTCTTCAATAAAATGTCTAAGTTCATGACAGGAGATATCTAGAGAGCTGATCACAGCCATGGCAGTTCTGTCAGCTCCAGAAAGGTGTTGATGTCTTGTTCTCTTAGGGGAGAAATAAGTCAGGAGAGCGAACCATTAAGCCAGCACCATACATCTAGGTGGCTGTGTGTCTGAGAGTGAGACATACTGGAGTGCAAGGAGCAGACAAGTCCAAGTGTCTGTGCCCTCTCATGAGGGAAGAGTAGGTGCTCTGCTATAAGGAAATACACCTTTGATGTGTCTTTTTTGGTCAGAGAGGGCTGTTCGTGTTGTTTATCCCAAGGCGTAGGTCATTGCCACGGTCACGTTCCCTCTTCTTCAAGAGAACCGCTGCTGGTGGGTGGGTTGTGTGGACTCGTGGAAGGACAGAGGCCTCAGTGCCCAGTTCAATGTGTCAGATGTCACCTCCATACCCAGCATTGTGCATCAAAAAGTAGCTGTGTGAGTGCTGAAATGAGTCTAGGTTGGCTGCACCAGACTTTTGGCCCTTATCAGCACCTCAGCAGGTATCAGTGCTGCAGTAGGAATGGGACGTCTTTTAAAGGCGTCGCCATAAATGGACCCTGTGAAAGCAGACAGAGAGAAGCCATGGTGCAAATTAGTCAAGCTATGCTAAAATTAGCTTCTTGGTAGTTGACATTACAGTGAGTCTTGCACATTTTGGTCTTGCAAGGCAGGCAGGACGGTGATTTGTGTCTTCACCTTGTCCCTGAATTATGTGATAGCCTTTGGTTTTGGCTGGGCTGTAACGTGATTTGGGAATGTGGCTTGACACCATCTATGCTGCAGAATAAATGATGTTCCCAGCGTGTCTGAGCAATTATCTGATGAGTACCTTATCCTCCTGCACTGAAGGCTATTTTTAATCTTTTAATGAATCAGCACTTGCTACTCATCTCATTGCTTTCATTAATCTAATGATTCCTTAGGAATTAGAACTACTTCATAACCCATAATAGGTCCTCACCTTCCTCTCCTGATGTAGTATGTTCTTGTAATTTCTATTCTAATGGGGTAAATCAAAGTGCAGAATGGTTAATTGTTTTTCAGAAAGTCTCTGTCAAAGTCAGTAACAGAACTCCCAATTGCTTTATCCATTAAATATGGTATCTTTCCATGCCTGAATTCATGATGAACTAATAGAATGGAAAACTAGACTAGAACAGGAAAGAAACTTTTAATGTAAAAGTATATCTCAGGAGCTTTGTTCATGAGCTTTCAGCTAAAGTAAGGGGAAGTTGTTTCATGTTGCTGGTTTTGCACAAAAACTGCTATATAAGTAGAAACTTATATTAAGATAAGAAAAGTACCTCCACACATGCTGTAGCAGCAAGAATGAAAAGGAGTGGAAGATAAGTGCTGAAGCATGTAGTAGGTGAGTTGTAAGATACATACCTTTACAACCACCAAATTGAAAGAAATTTAAAAATCATCACCCAAAACAAACCAGATTGACAGCAAATAAGTGTCATGTCCAGCATGGAAAGGGCCAGACATAGCAGTATGACACAGAATATGATTAAAATAAATTTGGTGACTCATAACAGGGTGCTGGGAATGCTGAAATTTTACTAAATAGTAGAGTCCAAAAGGACATGTGCAAAGAAGATAAGGAGTAGATGAGATACATCAGTGAGGATTTAGGTCAAGGTAGAAAGGGCATTGGAAAAGCCTTAACTGATACTAGATACAAGGTTTGAATGTGATTGTTAAAGTGGTGCTCTCTATGATACTATCCTTCTTACTGGCAATGCTAAAGATGTGCTGGAAACCACAAGGCAGCGGGATTTTGATGAAGCAACCATCTGTTGGATGAAAACAGTGAAGCTGGCTTTACCTTGAAGGAACTGAACATCAACAGCTGATATTTGAAGGGGATCAAGATGAAAATAACCTCCAAAAAAACTGCTATGGGTGTGTTGTTCTGTAGTGAACTGAGAGAAGGGTGTTATGGCCAGGAGGGAAATCTTGCTTTGAGTCTGTTTTTCTCTTAAAAAGGCAGTACTGCAACTCCTGCATTAAATTAGGGGCTTCAGTGGAGAAAGTGCATCCATTGAGCTTCTTGATTTGTTTCTTGTTTCTAGCAACATATAAATAGAGAAGTACTTTGTTGTTGTTGTTTCCAAGCAAAATGCACATGAAAAGTAGGAATAAAGTCTAGAGATCCCAGGGGATTGCTGTGAGACTGGATTGTGTGTCTGCATCAACCCAGATATCTGTCCTAGGATTACTGCTGGGTAGCCAACCCTCAGGTGGGCTGCTACTGATCTTAGCAGACCAGCAGGATGATGAACATTTGACTGCCTCAAAACATTGGCATCTGTAACTGGAAAGGTTTGTAAATTTAAAACAGCAGGGGTTTTCCAAGGTGTTGAAAAGGAATGGGGAGAGTGGGTGGCAGAGGAGCCACCATAAATTTTCTTCAGATACAGAGGCTGAAAATGTTTTGAATTCTTCCCCTTCGGGCTTGCCTTAAGTTGAGGACCAGAATCGGAGGGGCTTTCAGGAAAGCCATGTGTGGGTGTAGAAAACGAAAGTATGGTAAGGCTACTGTCTTCAAATTAATACAGAGAATAAGTTCAATAATGTCACGGGGTCTGAGGTTGTGATATTAATTTTCCTCTTATACAGGAAAACCACGGTGCCTCTCACACTGCTGGTTGTCACTTGGTGCTGTCACATGCCTTTCCCATTTGTGGTCCTTTTGGATCCAGGACCGTCACTGATCTGCCACGTGAACGTCAAGTGGCCATTGCCTGTTTCTGTGCCTGTACCCCAGGTTACTTGTTACTTGGGTTCTGATTGTGTTGCACCTCGTGATGTATTAATTAATGCACTAATTGAAGCTAGGGTTAACCAGAAACACAAGTCTTTGCAGGGCTGAGGCACATGCAGTCTTTTGAGGACAGCTGCTGTATTTAAGCAGGTGCACATGTAACAACATAAACAGTATCCTCTAAAACTGCAGTGATTGATGGCTGGGCCTCAAGACTATTTAATGATTTACAATGGCAACCAACTCTTGCTGTTATCATTTTATGGGCACTGAACATTCATCAATGAGAAATACAACCCTTATAGCAAAGCAGGTTGCTATTGGGAGTTTCACGTGGAGGTCAACTGGATAGCTGAGTACCTCTGTCAAAAGCCTCTGGGTAATTTAAAGTAAGAGAGCTTTGTGGGTTTGGTTTGGGTTTTCTGTTCAAATTTTCCATCAGTCTCCAGAGACAGTGCTGTTTTCTCACAAGAGCATCTTAGAGGCTGCATCTCTTCCACTGCTGACTTGTTTAGGGTCAGAGTTGCTTCAACACCGAGACTGTCACTCCTTTTGTTTTCGATGGTTTTGCGCGCTCCTTCTGAAATGCGCAAGTGCCAGCTGCTTTCCCCTCAACTCAGCAGAAAACGCTGGCACTGCTGATCTCTGTGACAGAGCAACGGGTGACAAACTGCCTTGTCATTTCAATCAAAGCCACCCACACTTGTCATTAGGTTTATCCAGGGTTAAACTGTTCATTACACACCAGCCCTGCTGCCAGGGGTGGCTGTTTTTCTTAATCTCGTGTCACAACTGTTGTGGGTCGGAGGCGGGGATGGAGGCACCTGCTGGCTCAAGTGACAGCTTTATTCTGGGAGCTGCAGACTCAGCTGAAAGAGAAAACAAATGGGGACATGAATTAGTGGGCCTGCAGTTCACAGGGATAATGGGGTTTGTCAAATTAAGAGTTTGTTTAAATGAAATTATACAGCAGTTCTCGTCTCCTGCTTCCTATATACCCTAATTTTGGACTTCTCTGGAAACTTTGGTTTTCTATATTCCTCTTGTGTCCTTCTCTCACATGAAACTGCTTTTTAGTGTTGCTAGGGTTTTGTTTGGTTGTGGTTTTTTTTTTTTTTTTCATTAAGAGTCCTTGATGTTTTAATTGGAATATATTTAACAAAGTTTGTTACGAATTCCAGGTTTTTGGTTAAAAAAGGCAAATATATAAGAAGAGCTGATATGGACTCAGCTAGTATGACCTGTTATTGTAGCAGTATAACTCCAAATACGTTTTGTTTTTGTCATGTTGTGTCTCTGGATTATAAACTTTTTTTTCTTCATCTTGGTCCTGTAGTGTTAGGGCAATACTGTTCAGTGCCTTATCTCTTGGAAGTGGGAATCTTGGTTCGAGTCTGACACTGGCAGGCTTTGCCTACCACTTACTACAGCTAAGTGGAAATACAGAGTATTTTTAAATTTTTCATTATGTACATTATGTGCTATTATTTGTAAAAAGCCAACCTGGACTCCTGGGAGGCAGCTACTCCCTGAATAGCTAAGGGAGAATAGAATAATTAGATTTAGATTTATTTTTATCCCAGCCACTGCAAAGAAAATGTCTGCATTTGAGTTATTTTGAGTAAATATTCTGTGATAGATTTTTTTATATGATAGCATTTACAGGTGCATTAAAACTTTGATTTAATTTTCGTAGTATGTTCAAGTACTGGGTGTAGTACACGTGTATTTTTTTATAATTTAAACTGCCTGAATTCTGGTAATATTTCTGACTATTCATTGCTACTGGATAACTTTAAATGACCCAAATATCCTAAGCAATTTCAGTAACTCAATATAACCTATTACAGTCCATTTTCTTATATCCTACTGGTTTAATCAACCCAATATAGATAAAGAAGCATTTAAGATAAATATATATAATCATGTGTTACATCTATTTATGTTATTTTTAATACAGCATTGATATATAAAATACTTCAATATGCTGCATGCTAAAAATAAGTGTATTCTAATAATGTTGAGGCTTTCCAGGAGAAT
Organism: Leptocoma aspasia; assembly: GCA_013399835.1. NCBI lineage: Eukaryota > Metazoa > Chordata > Aves > Passeriformes > Nectariniidae > Leptocoma > Leptocoma aspasia. The sequence goes on along the minus strand of VXAX01002252.1, from coordinate 86,699 downwards.
ATAAAGCTTGTGTCTCAAAGCTGGGCTCTGGGGCAAGTTTTTATTATTATGGCCATTAAAATAAGGAGTCTTTTTCATACAGAAAAGCAACATCGGTCATCCGACCTGTATCTTTCCCTTGGCACTCTGAACAAAAGGGATTTTATCAGCAAAGCTTCTCTCTGCTGGCCAAAATGCTGCAGAAGTAGACTGGGACAGTTTTTAGGAACTAAATTCCTAAAATTTTTCAGTCAAGTATCTGATTTGTTCAGGTCCTTTGTTTATGAGGCAGAGCAGGTGAATCTTTTGGCCTGACACAGTGGGGGACACAGACCTAGACCTTCCATTTGGGATGGAAAATTGCAGTGGGACCTCAACACTCGCACAGAGTCAGGCCCTCTGTTGGTACCTGGGATTATGTGGTTGCAGATGGTTTGAGTTTGGCTGGAATTTTTTACTGGGTGATTTAAAATTGGAGAGCTTTCCTGTGGGGTGTATGTGGAGTGGAGAGAAAGGGTAAGATTAAAAGGAGGGGAGGAGAGAACGAGGCAAATGTTCTGTCAAGGTTAGGCTTCTTGCAGAGACAGCTGAGGTGAGAACAAAAGTGGAAGTATCAGAGGGTAAGCAGCAAAGCATAGGGTTAAGGGGAGAATTGTAGGGATGATGGCCCAGTAACTTACCTTTATATCACCCTTTTCATGTTAGAAATGATCCTGGGAAGCCTGGCTGTGGTTCAGAGGCAAGATGTGATTCAAACACTGCTTTGATAGTGACCCCTAAGGCAAAGGTAGAAATGACCTTCCTAAAGTTTTGCTTACACAGATGAGGACGAGCACAGAATCCCAGAGAGAGCTCTGGATTCATCTCATGAAGGTTGTGGTGGTTGAATCTCACACAGCATGAAGCTGTAATTGTGGTACCTTCCTTGCAGGTGAGTACATAGGTTTGGATAAACATGGATGTTGTCCATCAGAACTGTCCACACCAGGGTTTGTTTCCTACCTTTTAACATGTTATGTCCTCAGGTATTTCAGTTATTCATTGTATGCACATAAGTAATCCTTACTGTTCCTTCACTGGCTGGTAAAATTGGGGTTGAACCATTCCAGGGTCAGCTCTGTGCATGACACAAAAACAGCAAATGTGCTGCTAATTCCCCAGGAACAGGAAGAGCAGGGATCAGTTACAATCTGTTCATGTTGCACCTCACTGGCCTGAAATGTTTCAGGATAAATTCTTCAGGAAATACACAAGAGAGGAATGTGGAAAGAAAGATAAGATGCAAAGTAGCTTTACCAAAGATTATGAGGATGACTAAACTGATTACTCAGTAAATTGTTATCAATTATCTCCACAAAGCCATGGATGATGGATTTATCTGAATCACTTTTCCTGGTGCTACACAGAGGAGAGGAGGGACGTATTGTACCTGATGGAGTTTTGGTCCTGTGAAGGGCAGAGTGAAGCTCATAAAGAAGTGTCAGTAGGATGTACAGGTGAAAATTTGGGTCTGAAGAGATGATTAGTGAGGATCTGTAAGAACTGATATGGATATTACTGTTTAATATCATGTTTAATAACAATGGCAGAAAAATGTAGGAGTATGTGAATAAAACTTACAGACAACACAGGCTAGGAGCACATCTTCAACACAGAAGCAGTCTGCAGTATCAGACAAATGGACATATGATAGACATACAATAACTCATCCAGTGTGTGCCATTTATCTTTGTTTTAAAAAGTCCAGAATATGACTGCTTTATTTCCCTGCAGATTAGGAGTCTTTAGAGTTAACCAAACAGTGGTAAACTGCTTAGCTCATGGGTTCCCTTCCCTCCAGTCAGAAGTACAAGAAGAAATTAGATATAAGTTGGTATATGAAGTTCAGCCAAAGTTTGCACCAGCTTTAATGATGTTAGGATTCACTGACTGTGTGCATTAGATAATTCTTAAACTTCTTTTTTAATTGAATACAAGTATTGCAGTGCTTTGTATCCTTAGCTATGTTTTACTCAATAAGAAGGCATCAGGTCAGTATAATTCAGATATGTCAGAGATCTCGTGTTTGCTGCTGTGCTGCCTTCTGCCTCAGTAAACAAGAGGAGATCACTGTTTCCTCTTTAAAACAAAAACAGAGAAGAGTGTTCTAGTGTTTCCCCCACTTCAAGCCTGTTGCCAGTTTAACCTCGATTTCCATGCCCTGCTCAGTGTTTCCCTTAGTGATCTTTATTGGGTGTATCACACATGCATTTACCTTCAATGTGTTTCAATGCCTTCAAAAAGAAACTCATTAATAGTATCAAATATTAAATACTTAATTGTCATTAATATGTCAACATTGGATCCTGTTCCTTGAGTGTACTGTGAAATTTGGAGGGAGCAGGATGAGAATCTTAGTCTAATCCAACTTTTTTTTTTAGTCAGTGCTGAAAGCATAACAAGTTTGCAGGGAAATGTGGCTCTTGGAAGGAAGATGGTGGATGAAAGGTGGTGGCTTGGCTTCTGTGAAAGTATCCAAAATGGGCATTAATCCCTGCCTTGCTGCATAACTAAACAGTTCCGTGAAACAATTGCTCAGTTCTGTCTGTTACAGAACTGACAGCGTGTCGTATTTTTCTCAAGTACCCTGTGCTTTTGTCTTCATTTACTTTTGAATGCAATCTAATTATTTATATAGCCCTGGCTTTTTTAAAATTTTATTTTTATTTTAAAGCATATAGGGTTGGCAGTTCAATGCCTCTGCTGTTTCCACCACATCCTATCTAAATTTGCTTTTACCTTTTCAGTAGTCATGTGCTTGCTGCCTCTACACGTTTTTCTCTGTCCTTCTGTAGCTGGCACAGGAGCCCTTGCTGTGTTTGCAGCTTTGGGAGTTGCTGAATGCTTCTCAGTGGTCTGGCTCAAATTTTTGACCTCACTGCACTGTGGACATTCTGAAATTTGCAGATGTGGAGATGAACCGGAAAGGTTTTGGCAGTGGGAAGGGATGTAGTGTCAAGGAGGTGGACTTGGGTGGGAGAAGGTTCTGTAAACTCCACCAGGAGCCAGAGCATCCCCCCAGGCTGTGACTGTGGGGCACAGCTGGGCAGTGGAAAATCATCCTGGCGCTGTGGGGACTGAAAGCAAGCAGCAGAAAACCCCAGGGAGAGTCAGAAGGACGATGAGCTGTGTGAGCTGGGGTGTTTCCGTGGGTGAGGCTGCCTCCCGTGGGGTCGCCTGTTATCGGAAACAGCAGCAAGCAGCGGGGCTGGGGCTTGCCAGGCAGAGCTGAGCCACACAAAACTCAGTGCCAGGTCAAACCTGCACTCTGGGGGGCCTGTGCCACCCACCCTTGGGATTGCAGCTGGGGATATGGGTCTGTGCAATAGAGATGAAGGTGGGAAGTACCCCAGAGAAGATCCTGGGGCACTAAAAAAGTGAATGTTTTAAATAAACGGGTTTTTTGCCATTCAGTTGTTGAATTTTCTCCATCTGAAACAGCGTAGACTAAATTAAACTTCAGGATGCAACAAAGTTTCTTGTACAATTGTAGTAAATTAAATAGATAGGTAATGATCTTTCAATACCAGCCCAGCAAAGAGATGTTACTAAATCATACCAGAACTTAGATTCCAAAACAGGGAGAATTAAAAACTCTTTTCCAGAGCCAAGTGGAAACCTTTTGTATATTTAGTTTTGGGTTTTTTAAGGAGTTTTCTTATAACAACCAGAAGATTCTTTGATTTAGAAAAGGTATTTGATATTGTTTGATATTTAAAAATGAGACTTCATGAGAATTAAAAATGAAATATCGCATGAAAGTGTACATGTTTTTATCTTTCCTTTGATATTTCAGAAAAACAACCCCGAAGACATCTAAGATTTAATTTTTCAGAAAGAAAACACTTGCAAATTGTAATCTCTTCCAAAGAGGTGCTCTGAGCTCTTGTGCTCCATTATGGGCCTTTCAGCAAAGACAGAGCGTTCCTTCTTTTTTAATAAAATGATGGAGGCAAGTCAGCAGCATGAAGTATTAAAACTGCATTTTTGCCACTCTTTAGTGCCACAAGATCTTGTTTCTTTAAAATAAAACCAACAGGAGTGCTTGCAATGAAAACACCCTTTTTATTTATAGCAAATTGATAAATGTAACTTGAACTTTTTAGCATACAAACTCAGATTTCAGTCTGGGGCACCAGCAGATATTAATTTCCATCACTGGAGTGTCTTAGAGCACACATACCAATTTCTGCAAGGTGCACTGGGACAAAAAGAATTGAACTTTTGAGCTTTTTGGGGTGAGTTATCAGGTTTATCTCAAGGTCGAAAAGGGTGTTCAAGCAGGCAATTAACCTACCAGTTTAAGTTAAAGCTTTGGCTTGCTGCTTTGAGGAGGATGTAATCTGGGCCCTGGGCAGTTACTTCTCCTTTAGCACAAATGAACATGTCAAGCATGAAATTTAATGTGTTCTTACTTTTGCAAAGAAAAATGTTCTTGTAATGTGGTCTAAATACCAAATGCAACATAATATGTGCTCATAATTGAAGACTTTATGGTCAAAAGATAGTGGGAAATAATGTGTTAATTTTTTAAAAATACTATTATTTTGAAGTTCTTTCTACTTCTGTTAACAATTTAGTCCTTCTTATTAAAACATTAGCAGGCTCTACTTAATGTAGTTTGTTTACTTTATCATCTTTCTGGTGCCTTGTAACTTTTGGTATTTGAGGCTCTGCTATCTTTTAGGCTCCCCAGTGCAGTATTTTGAAGGAGAGATGCTGCATGCTCTCCCACAGACTTGGCTTTCAGCTTACTGATTAACTATTTAGCTTCTGTGACTGATGGCTGGGCTTTGACAAGTACCCAAGTAGCTAGGAGCATTATAAACAAACAGAGAAGGAAGCAGACATCTGATTTCATGGCTCTTTTGTCCCTGCAGTTAAGGACACACTGTAAAGCACCACACAAACTCAACAACCCAAGATACCATATGCTGCGTTCATTTATTACCCTGATTTTTTTTATCCTCCAAGGAACACATGTCTGACCTGTCACTAATTTCTCACCTGTTTCAAAAAAGTGATATTTGTTCTTCAAACCTTGACTGCTGGGGTTCATGTGGTTGACCAGGTCTTTAGGGATTTTTCTTCAAAGAATAGATATACTCCTTTTTTAACTTCTCAATGACAGAAAAATGTGGAAGTGTGTATGGCAAAGAACCTGATTAGAAAGAAAACAGAGGATGCTGCCCTTTTGTCATGATCTTGGGATGTGAGGTGTGGATGAATGTAGTCTGCAGCATTTTTGATTGCCTGTGATAACAGCTGTCCCAGATAATAGATTGTTGAAATAGATCATAATGACTTAGGCAGAGCTAGCACGTGGATGCAAGTACTAACAAGTGGATGAAGTGGATGTTGTTTTAAGCTTCAGCACTGTCCCTGATGTAGTCGAGGTGGCACTTCATGAGTGCTGGCAAAACCCCGGCTGTATGCAGGAAAGCATCACACTCTCACCCAGAAAACCAGATTTTGGCCAGGAAGAGCAGGCCTGTCTCTCTTTGTGAGATGTATCCTTTCTGTGTGCCTGGGGCATCAGCTGTTCTCTGGCTATACCAGCATGTTCAGGGATGCTTCCTGAGCTGCAAGCAGGGCTTGCCCACTGGTAGGGCTGTTTACCACTAGCAAGAACAGGACAGAAAACGCTGAACAGATGAAATGCTCTAGTTTTCCACTGTTTTGTCTGTATTGTTTAGGTCTCTTCCTTTAAATAGAGGAGTAAAATTATAAATGAATCTGTAGTTCCTCTCCGCTCAAGTGGAAAATATGTTATTGTCTGTTTTTATGAATCCATTCGAAGCTGCTTACTCTTCTTTTCCACAGAGAGAAGAGATGGCTTGGGTGAGTGTATGTAAATATAGGTACACATATAAAAATATATGTGAGGGTTATGTGGTGCATCCAAGAATGTAGATATATATATAAATATATCTATATACACCCTCGTTCTATGGTGTTGCACCTATGTTTATGTGGAAGGGAAAGACAGTCAGCACGTTGCACCTAAGTGAGAGAAAACGGCAATGGGTGAACCCAAAAGTTTGAGGCACTCACTTAAACTGAAAAGCATCACTGATTTAGCCAAGTCCTGCAGCTCTGGAAGGTGGCAGGAAGGGAATCCTATTATATCTCTGTATTTCTTTCAGTGTATTTGTCACTGGCTCATCAATAGTCACTTCAGGAGGAGAATGCTCTGAGGCTACATAAATGCAAAATAATGGGGCAAAGGCAATACCAGCATTGGCAAATTGAAGATGTTTATTGAAATTCAGTATAGATTTTTATTTTGATTACTCCAACTCCAGCATGTGTTTGGAATGAAGGGGTGAAATGTTCTTGAATAAGAAGAAAACCTTCAAATACAGATATTTTGACACTTTTGCATCTCTGGCAGCAGCTAATATCAGAAGTTCTAAAATACCACACCTCTGTAAGCAGCACTGTATTTTGTGATTACCTAGAATTTGTATTTCTTATGAGAACGATATAGCCTAACCTCATAAGACTTGAGTTTAAACTTCTGAATGGCAAACTGTTTTGTTGCTTGCTCACAGGAGCCAATACAGTATATTCCAGAGAGCACAAACAGGGCTTTTTCTGCCCTTTGTCATAGTAAATTGACTTGTTTTTCCCTAAATCTATAAAGTCAGTTATTCAGATTGAAACTTTCCAGTTGCTCATTATGAAGGAGTGGGAGTTGGCAAGAAATATTCAGAAAATTCATGGTTCTGCTCATAAAAGAGGAGAGTTTGTATATCAGTGGTTATCCTATATGGATGTTACTTTGGTTTTGTGTCTGGCAATTTTGAATCCAGAGTCAAAGCTGCCTTCTGGGAAAAAAAGAAAAAAAAAAAAGAAAGGTATTTTACCTTTCAAAAAAAATGGAAGAAGTAGGAGAAAAGGAGGAGAAACAACTTGTCACCTTCTCTTTCTGCCTTAGGCTGTCTGGCAGCATTTGGACTCACACTGCCCTGTTGCAGCCTTAGTCTGGCACAACAACACAAGATCATTTAGTGTGGTGTTTTTCTTTTTTCTCCAAGCTCCCAGGATGTGCTGAGAGCCAAATTTTCCAGGCAGCAGAGGTGCAGGACATTCTGTGCCGAGGCATTGGGCCCTCTCTGCTGAGCTCTGCAGGCATGTCCCGTTTCACGGATGAATGCGGCAACTCTCGCAAAGACAGTCATGTTTTGAAAACAAGCAAACAACCTTTTCCACCACCCTTTAACTTAAAAAAAAAAAAAGTGTTGCTGTATAAGATTGTGTCATACACATATTGCCTGGAGGGTGTCAAAAGGGCTTTCTTTGGAGCCAGGTGCTTCAAAGGAGAAGCGGTCCCTGCTCATGCTGTGTGGTGGGGTTGGTGTGAGGCCTCTTTGGCCGGTTGAAAGCCTGTGCAGGTTTTCTGCAGGGTCTGACACGGAGCAGAGCTGGGACACTGACCCCAGATGTTGCTGCTGCTTCTTGCATCTGTGGGGTCACCTCTCTGGCTGGTCGTGTTTCTCAGGGAATTGCTTGCTTGCTCAGTCACCTTAAGGTCCCTAGTTTGGGAAAAAGATACCTGTGACCCAGACTTTAGGTGCTGCCCTGTTTAAGTCAAGCTCTTTTTTGTTTGGTTGGCTTTTTTTATTCCTGCTGTAAAAAAAGAGAGGCTGAAGAGAGCCCTGAAATTATAAAGCCTGCTCCTACACTTACTTTATTTTGAGGTAACAATTTTTATCTCGGTTAGAGGAGTTTTCAGCTGCTCTGAGCAAGTGCTTTCCCAGACACACCTGGTGTTGGCTGTCTGAGCTCAGGAGAGTCTCAGATGTGTTTTTGCCGGGGCGGTGTGTGGGGGGTAGATCCGTATCTGTCGAAGGGAAGCGTCACGTCGTTCTTTGAGGGGGCCAGGGTGTGCATGAGTGAGGGACCAGGAGCTTGGCTTTGTCACCACAGTTTGTAAGTGAAAGGGACTCCGTGGGCATGGATCTTGTGGTTGCTGTCAGGCAGGCAAGCACGGCCCCCAAAAGTGTCTCAGCAGGGGAACAAATCTGTGTAAAGTGTTCAAGCCATTTCATAATCAGCTTCGTAGCCAGGTCTTCAAAATACTCAAAGGTCTACCAGAAGTCAGGTGTTTTAAACAAGGAAAAAAGGTTGAAGGAAAAGAATATGAAAAAAATAAGCATGATTAATGATATTAACCTGATTGAAGAGACAAAAAGGATGGAGATTTCTGACAGAAGAAGCCAGCTTGTGTTGTGGCAATGGGGCCCAGAGCCAGCTTGTGCAGTGCTGGAGGGGAGCATTCAGGGAGAAGGCTTTCTCCTCCACTGAGCCCCTTGCAGGCGAGAATAAACCAGAAAAATCACAGGTGATCTGCTGGGCAAACAGCTCCTGAGCAGTTCCCAAAATGGCCTGGCTGGTTTTGTGCAGCTGCTCTGTGGTAAATGATGGGGGATTTTCTGGGGCTGCACCGGGATGCAGCAGTAAGGTGTTGGAGCAAGAAAATGCATTTGTTTTTCTGAGAGCATGGCATCAAGCCCTGATTTGTGTGGTCCACGCTGAAACACAGATCTGATCTTTTCTGACCAAAGTACAGCACATCTAGAATGTAAAAGAGAGGCAAAGGTAAGTCATTTGGTATCTGCAGTATGGTCTATACAAAGAGGAGTGCACCATTAACAAAACCTGATAAAAGGACAATTAGTGGTCAGGATGGAAAGCTGTAACACAGAGGTGAGCCAGTTGGGTAGGTGTAAGAAATGTGATTTATCTGTCTGCAAAGGATAATAAAGCAGTCATTCTCTCCTTAACTGTGACTATAAAGCTATTATTAAAACCAGCCTGGAGAGTGTCTGGTGTGCAATGCCCAGGGGGGCAGCAAACATAAAAGTGTCCTTGGCTGATGTCATGGCTCCAGGTTTTCTGTTCCTCCCCGAACTTTCCTGACAAGCATTGAGAGCACCATTACACTGCAAGTACTTTTTCGTGCTCTAAGTCCTATTTCGTCTAACTTTTTACAGCACAGAGTGATTTTGCAAATAGGACAGCACAGAACACTCTGGTAACTATAGAAAATAATTTGATGACATCACTTTGTTTTCTGTCATTTCCCACCATTAAGATTGTCTACATAAAATGCACTTTCTTGGCCTTTTGACAAGTACTCAGGAAGTTTGTGCAGCAGTTGAGTGGGATCATTCAAATTCAACACCTTATAATCATCTCCATGCTTGTGCTATAGATTTGGATTCCTACATGACCTAGTAAGGTTAGAAAGGATATTTTAAAATAAAGTCAGGCATGGTTTTGCAGAAACTGCTGGGGTTCTCTTTTGACCTAGTGGTGCATTTGTGATTTGTGGAACTTGGACAAAAACAACTGGGAGAGTAATGCCAAATTCTCTGTAATATTGCAAGCAGCATGTGGAACTGGCTTTTTCACTTTTACACTTCTGCTCAGTAATAAAAAAATATATAAATCTTGACTAAAGATAAGGATATCAATTCTGCTTCTTCAATTGTAAAGTGAGTAGTTAGTTATTGAGCAAAATGACTGTACATTATTTCCATGAAAATGCTGGTGCCATCAGACTCTACTACACCAGAATAAGCACAAAATATTTCTGTGGAAATTACTAGTCAGTCAGGGTTTCTGGGAGCCAAGAGTTCACAAGTTGATCCACACGTGTTAATAGCATTATTTAGAGTTTTTATTATTGATTTCAGCACTGCTGGGTAACTTTCAGGGTGGTAAAATTTAAGCTGTCCATCTGCCAGTAGAGCTTGATCTTTCTGAGTTTGCAGAAGATGTTTCTGATTGGAAGCAAGTCTGTATGCAAACAGACAAATGTACCCTCTCCACTCCAATTGCAGTAATCTGCTAAGAGATATTCAAATGGCAGAGTTTATTTTGTTTTTAAAATATGAGTTACTAACACTTCCCAATAAACTGAAAGTACAACTAGTTTTGAAATACGATTTTTGAGAAATCTTAATTATACAGTTGTGTCTTGAATTACAAATTGGTTGTGCATGAATTCTAACTATGCCCAATATCTGATATGGGATTATTCTGCAGGTAGCATAACCAGCTGCAGAATTTAATCTCTTAAAAGCTGCAGAAATACTAAGCTCTGCACAGCCCACCAAGAGAGTATTTCTGTGTCGTAGTCAGCTGAGAATTTTAAGTGAAGCAGGATGTTCAGTGTTAAACTTTTTTTGCCTCTACCTAGATTATAAATAGCTGCATAAAACTGTCACTCAATTGCTGCCTCTAAGGAGTACATCATAATTTTGCATAGGATTTAATAAGAATTTTTTCACTTTTAATGCTGCCACCATTATGATAGTGTTAGAAATGTGAGAGGGAAAAGAGAAGAAATTGCTTTTATTGTTGCAAACTACATCTGAAAACTGTAGTGTTTGGATCACTGATTGTGTTAGCATGGTAATAAAATAACTGAACAGATTTTCTCTGTCCCAGCTGGTCAGACTTTTTCTCTTTTAGGGACCTTTTTCTGATCATAAACTTAGAAGAGTGAGATATTTAACTGTGGGACACTGGAGGAGGATGGGTATTGCTAGCAGGGAAATTTGTCTTCAGGGGGCTTGTGGCACTACTTTGGTGAAATAAAATTGTCTAAGGTCTATGCAGTTTTGCTTATGATTTTCCTGTTTATATTTCATTGTTTTTTCCAGCATATGAAATTAAATGTATCTTTATGAAATGAAATGAATTAATTAAGGTAATGTTTGCTCTATAGTTGTATCTACATCTCTACGTAATTTCATTTAGATAAAAAACAGTGACAGTGTTTAGATAAAAAATGTGACAGTGGATCCCATAGTGTTCAATAAATTTCAGGTGCATGGAATCTGTTAGGAAATTACTTTTTTTGTCCTGTCCAAGCAGAAAATTGACTGACAGGAGAAATACATAATGATTTTATTTTTCCATCATTTTTTGGTGAACCAGTTTTATGTCCTAAACAGTATCAGGTAGAGGAGGTTACACAGCCAGACTTCTTTTACTTAATGTGCATAGACTTTCTCCTTAGACCTTTGTATTTTGTGCATGTGCTGTGCTCTTCTTCAGTGGAAATGCAGAAATGTTTGGAGAGTTAGATATATATATTTTGTGCTGTGTAATGAGCTGAACCATCCAGTCCTTCCTACTCTTTTGTCTTGTAGTAAATCATTCTAATGTAGCTCTTGCAATGGACTTGGAGTAAACCACTGATAATTTTTGTTGATAAAACAGAAATACAGCTTTGGGATATATTTCTAGAAAAATAATACTTTTTAAATTAAAGGGTTCAGTGGAAATTTTTTTCTTTTTCTTTTTTGCTGACTTCTAATGTGTAGGGATGTGACAATGAATTGCAGAAGAACAAACTGTCAGGTTATTCCAAAAGCAGAGTAGAATACAGAGTTTTATTTAAAGAGTACTTAAAAGGTTTATTTTCCAGAAAAAAAATTTGTGTAGGGTCATACTCTCCAATCTTAAATTTGTTAGATTGAGTAAATATTTTTTGTATCATGAATATTGTGTTAGAAAAAATATTTGCATTTGTATTTTAATTATCGACCCACCCTCCCTGTTTCCTGTGCATCTTTGAAGGTATGTGTGTCTGCTCAGTGGCTAGACCTGTTCTCATTGAATTCAATGGCCTTTGCTAATTTGAAATCAGTGGTGTGGGGAATGAATTCACCCATTTTGGAATCTGCTCTTTACTGGGAAGAAAACCAGGACATTTTACATTCACCTGTGTTTCCCTCTCCGTTTGGATGCGATAAACCCCAGCACAATCCTCGTGAGTGCTATCGGCTCCCATAGCTTCACTTTTTTTGTCTGTAAAAACAGGACAGCTTCTCCAAATGGATTTCAAGGGATAGATTGAAATAATTAATGCACATCTAATGGCTAATTCTGTGGGATAACATTTTGCTTAATGGGATTAATTCCAGGCTTGCACATGCCAGAAACTCCCAGTGGCACAGATGAGGCCACTGCAAAGCACCTCGAAGTAGGTCCCTGGTACCTTCCCTCTTCCCCTCTGTCCTATTAGGAATGCACACCAAGTCCAGATGTGAATGAACTATGGATTAATCACAACTAATCTCAGAAAAGCATTTGTATTAAGGGAGGTGTGTGTTTTGTGTGTTTTGTCCTGTACAAGCCCATGCATTGTCTGGCCACCCAGTTTTTTGTTAGGTATTTTAGGTAGTACGATACACAATAAAGGGTTCTGTGGCAGGAAAAACTTGTAATGGATAGAAGCAGAAGAAAAATTTTTCTTAGGGAGTACAAAAAGTAAATTAAACACTAAGGATCCTTTTAGGAGAAAATTTATTTTCTGTGGGCATTTGATCACTTGGCAATTTTTCACCCCATCCAGCAGTTCTGTGACTACAGTTTCCCAAACTGTGCTTTCAATAAAGCTGACCTAAGCTCCCAGTGCTATGAAAAATGGAGCTCATATAAATTTCCTTTGCATTCTAAATCCATCTCAGCTGCACACAGAAAGCAAACAAGTACAGTTTCCACACAGCCTTTTTATCTCTCTCCACATCCCAGAGGCTTCCCAAGCTGGCTTTTTGTGGGAGAGAGGGGCTGTTTAAAGTAAACATAATTTCAAAATTTTCATCCATTTTAGAAGCAGCATTAAAGATCTTAAAAGGGACATGTTTTATGAGGCTGACAAGCAATTAGATGAGTGCAGTGGCAGTACAAGTGCATGATTCTACACTTACAAAATTAGTTGGAGTGAGAAAAATCAGAGACAACATAATATCCCATCTCAAGTGGCTGCTTCAGATAGGTGCTCTGAAACTTGAAGGTATGAACAGAATTGTTCTGTAAAATATATCTGGTAAGTGGCTGAGAGCTGCTTGTCTATGTTAAGATGGAAAGAATAAACACAAAGGATCTAAATCCTCTGAAACAGCTGTGCCACTCCTCCAGGAAAACAAAACTAAACTAAATCTAGTCATAAGCAAAAGAACAGGATTTCTCTTTGCTAAATTTCTGGAAAATCTTTTAACAAAAAATCTTGAAGAAAAACCAATAGGGTAAATTTAGTGCTGTGGATGAAATTAATTTGAATTATTCATAATAGCTCACCTTTTCGGATTTTCAATGTATTCCCAAGTAATTACTGGAATTAACTTGACAAGTTTTAATATCAGTTGCATGCAGTGGGTAAATCATAATTACTTCATCTCAGTTGCAAATACTGCCATAGAATGGTTTGAACTCATAGTAGAAATAAACAGGAAATTTTCTTTGTGATGAGAAATTGGGGTCCTTTTCCTTGGGTTTTTTGATTTTTGTCTGTTTCCACAGAGGAGCAATTAAGAAGGTACCAGCTTCCAGTGCCTGAGCTTTTGAGAGCACTTCCGTATTTTTGACAGTTAATGTATTAGTTTTATCTTATAGTTGGTGAAATAAGTGTGTTACATAAAGTCATTAATGAGAAGGAAATTCTTTCCTCCTATTTCTCCCACCCCACATGGGAATGTATTGCTTTCTAACAGTCTTTAATTCAGTCAAAATTTATATATAAGCTCTTCATTCTTAACATTTCCTACCTGTGTAGGAGAAAGTGTGTTTCAAAATGCAGCACTTTTTCCCCCCTTTATCCTTTCATGCCATCTGAAATAAGGTTTTCTAAAGTTGGGTGTAGTCCCTCAAGTGGCTCTTAACAAAATGCAGCAGTGGAGATGTACCAGCCACAGTTTTGTCACCTGACAGAGGAGCCTGGGCCTCAGCAGTGAGGTGTTAACAGGGAGAAATAAATCTCTGCCCCACTTGCAGATCCATGACAAAGCCCTTTCTCTTCAGCAGTGCTTTGCTCTGCCATTAAATTTTAGCTGCAGAGCTGTTACATGCTATGGAAATGCTACATGCTACAGCCCGTGATGCTCTCAAATCAGAGGAAGGGCATTTCAGAGGTGGAAGAAGCAATTCTGTTTTTTTTTTTTCCAAGCGGAATGTGTGAGGGTCCAAGGAGTTAGGCTTTGTTCTGAGCCCCTTTGCTGAAGGAGTCCATCGACGACCCAGGCAAAGTTTGTTGTGATATTTCCATTTTGTGAGAGCTCATCCATTGGCTGTTTTTTTCTGAGGCCTGTGAAATGCTTCACGTGCTCTTTTCAGAGTGGAATATTCCCCAGTGGTCTTAATATTGTTATTGCTAAGCTTTGTTGAGCAGTGCTGCAAGACAATTTTGCAGGGAATTAATATTACCCCAAATCCTTAATCACCCTTTCTCTCTACTCTGTACATAACTTACTGTTGCACAGGAGAATTTTTTTTTTTTTTTGCCTGTGCATCCTCTGGCAGAGGCAGGACATGAGAAAAACATCTCTGCACTAAGTGGGTCAGTGGCAGGGGACTGCTCTGAAACCTCTCCCTCGCGGGGTGTGCAGCTACTGCCGGGTTTAGAGCCTCAGGCGTTGGTGTCACCTCCTTCCTGCCCCAGAACCCGAGCCACTGCCTCTGCAGATGGTTTAACTATTTCCCTCCTTGACACCAAGCTTCACTAGGAATATCTTCATCCTCAGAAGCCTCCTTGCAAGTGGATGTTGCAGTGGATACATCTTGAGGCTTTGCTAGCCTTAAAACAGTGTGCTGCTAGTTGTCCTGCTAAAGTAAATCTTGCAGACTTCCCACCACTTTCCTACTTTGTGTGTCTACCTTCCCTGTGATTTAGTCATTTAGCTGCTGAAAAACATTGCATGAGAAATGTTTTGAAAGTCTTGAGTGACAGCTACCGGGCTTTTGAAAAATGTTGCTATGTGCTTATTCTAAAAAAAGTGGATGGCTTTCATTACTGGGGGTTTGGTGTTCTTCTCTACTGTGGCTCTTTTGGCACTGGTTAGAACTGGTGCTGTCGGCGAGTTTAGGTGGAAATTGATCGCAGAAAAAGGAAAAAAACCTCTGATCTGATTCCAGTAGGACTAGCTGTGATGAGTGTCCAGGCATGGCTTTGACCATACATCAGGGATGGCTCCTGTAATTGTCCCAGCTTTGGTGCGTGTTGGCTGCAGGGGAAGGAATTTTTCATGGGCTGACTGCTCTCTGTAAATGGCCTTGTAGCTGCAATTCTCCCTCCAGCACCTCCATCCTTAACTTGTGTTCTTGGGAGGGATTTTTTACTGCTCTGCTTGCAGCAAATCACGGGAGTTGCAATCAAGCTCAGGCTGGGACAACAGCCCTGGTGCAGCTCTTGCTGGGCCTGTGCATCTCTGCATTCAGTTGCCACCATTTCCCACCAGGTGGGATAGCCCCCAAATGCTTAATGGCTTTTGGAAGTTTGAAACTAGGCTAAAAGGGAGTGGGAATACCTTATAAATCTCCTGGTTGGGAATTGTTCTTCATGTTATCAGTAGATTTCGTTACTGGAGCTGTGAGCTGTGAGCTAGCTGTAAAGTCCAACTTAAAAATGCTAATTTAAAGCACTTAGGGAAATGTCTGCCACGCTGAGAAGTGCTCACTGAACAGAGAAACACATCTGATTGTGATCAGCAGCATCTTGTGCCTGACTCAGTGTCTCTTCCTTCAGCCTTGCAGCGTGAAGTCTCTTTGGGATTCCCGGGGAGACAAGGAGGCTCCATTCTTTTATGTAGTCCATCACGTGCACGGGGTTGTAGGAGCTGAAATGAAAAGGCCACCTGATAGTAAATCAGTCTGGGGTGAGTTACTGATGTGGGACAGAGTTGGTAGGGCAAGGGAAAGGCTAAGTGACCTAGAAGCATTTGAATAATAATTCTTGCCTCTTTGTACACTTAACACCGGATTGAATTAAACACTAGAAAATTTACAGCAGGGAACACCTTTTGCATTAACTGGATTAAACTTTTGCTGTCCCTGATGAAGATGGGTCTAGTAGAAGCACTTGTGCCTAATCTAAACCCCCTAGAAAAGCTGAAAGGGCTGCACAGCTTGCATCTGTCAGCCCAGCTTGTTGGATATCCACGTCTGCAGTTGCCCTGTGCCTGGTTTGCTGTCTCTAGGAGGCAACATCAGGCTGCTTCAGGAAAGCCCTTTGCACCCAGTCCTTGCTAAACTGAGAAGTGAAAGCAGTTGCTTTTTCTGAGAATGACTGACTGTTTTGATGAAGCAAGGAGTCCCCTTCCAGAGATGAGCAAGGCACACCCCTCCTTTCTGTTTCTGACGAGGCTCTGGAAGGATTTGGAGGGTGAAAGGCTGCCTTATTTAATTATATATTCAAAGTTAATCTTCACCTTCAGACTGAAAAGGTAGATAATTTGTTGTTTTCTGCACATTTCCTCTTCCCACATATCAAAAAACAGTTGCAGATCTACTTGTCTTGCTCCTCTTACAGTACCCTGGACTTTTTTATTAGAGACTTTATTCCATGATGTGCTAGGAAATCATAGAATCATAGAAAAGTTTGGGTTGGAAAGGACCTTAAAGATCATCTGTTTCCAAACCCCTGCCATGGGCAGGAACACCAATATTTAACCCTTTGTGGCATTATAATATTATTATAATATTTTCTTTTGACTCTATTTCTTCCAAATAAATCAGAGGGAAACTTGAATTATTTGAACTTTGTGTTAGCACCTCTCTGAAAGGGATCCTAAAAGGATTATGAAGGAAGGGCTCACAAGATTCCTAAAAGCACTTTACCTTAACTTTCCATAGGGCTAACATTCATTGGTGTAAAAAATTGGAAGTTAATGGCCTAAAATACTTTCCTTTTTAAATGTAATTATTTGGGCTGCCCAACATCTGGTCTAGTAACCTGAATCCTGATCATATCAGCAGTTTCCTCCTTCAACAACAACAACAATGAACCCTAATGCTGAACTTCAAGGGCAAGAGCTTTGCTTTGGGCCATGCTGTGTTTCACAAATATGTGATGGAATATTGATGACAAATTAATTGAGCCTCTGCCTTCTGCAAGTGAAGGAGAATTCGGCCTCTGCTTCTTCAGCCCTGGAGGGTCACGGGTTTGTTTGTTGTTTCTATCTATGAGTAAAACCCATAGAAATATATAAATATAAACAAACCCCATGATAGATATATTCTTTATGAATAGGATTATCTGTAATAATTTTAGCTGGCTAACTTGTAGGCAGTCTGGGCTGTCTTTTCAGCTGCAGGCCTGTGTACACCTGAAGTGAAGCACCTTGCAGGGTACTCATCTCTCTCCTCATTCTGCCCTGAGCCCAGGGAGCTCTCTTGAGTTCAGAATTTTGCTCTCAGACAGCAGCAGTGAGGCAAGACCCATCACATCCAGCATCATCCAGAGTCACAGGGATCACTGCTGGTGGAAGATGGTGGTGTCTGGGAAAAGCTGCCTGCTTTGCCCCAACAAGCAGCTGTGGCAGCTCTGGGCTGTTGGGAGAAGGCCCTGCAGGATCTGCCTTTAAACACCTTTGTATGTAACCACAGTTGCATCAATAAATCTCTTGTGCTAGGATTGCTTTTCATGGGCTTCACTGAGAAACTTGGTTTCCAGGAAGATAAAACGCTTCATTTACAGCTGTGTTACTGAATTTTGGTAACCCCTAAAAGTAAAAGCCTTAAATGAATCACTTAATAAGGGCCATGGGAGAGAAAAAAATTTATGGTAGACAGATGTGATCTGGATTTACAAGTAATTCAGCTTTTACGGTCTGTGTTTCTCAAACTATTATCAGGAATCATGGTCTAACCCAATCCAGATGCACACTAAAAACATTGGAGGAGGAAAATCCTATTAAAAAGAAGTGTTCTGGCATGTTTCAAGGGTCCAGGCCACGTTCCAGTGATTCAGTTCAGCTGATCCCCATTGGTACTGGCTGCACTGGGCCAGCCCCCTGGATTGGACCCCAGCCAGCTTTGGGGTGCAGCATCCCTCCCTCATGTCCTGTTGTGGAGCAGGGCGACTGTGTCTGGATGTGGGTTCTGGGACTCCTGTCTCTCTCCAGGACTGGAGCAGCAGGCAGAGTGGGCAGGTGGCTGAAGCTGAGCTTGCTGCCCTGTGCTGGAGAGCTGCTGCTGCTGGGCCTGAGCCAGGGGCTTGAAACCCTGTGAAACCACGCAGGGCTCTCGAGGCGGGCACCCGCAGCGTGGCCTCCGTCACCGGCCCCAGGCTTCCTCTGCCTTGGCTCCTGGGGCTGCTCTTGGGCTCTCACTGCTGGTTTTTTCTCACTTGCTTGTCCACAGCTGTTCTGAATTGCCTTTTTTTATTTTTTCTTTTTTTTTTCTTCACCCATGCTTCGGAAAGTAAAAGTCCACAGGGGGTTGTTGCAGAGGTGCTGGCAGAGCTGCCTTGGGGGTGTGAGTGTGGAACAGGATGAGGGAGATGCCACCATCGGCTCCAGATGTGGGAGTGCAGGGACCTGCAGCAGCAGGAGAGAGCTCCCAGGCACAGAGGAGAGCAGGGCTGCGTTGCTGGGTGGGAGCAGAGAAAAGGGGAGGAATAAAAGCCCAGGCTTTGGAAGGAGGAGGTGCTGGGAAGAAACTTTTTAGGGGCAGAAGCACAGCTGCTGGCAGAGCTCCAGGTGCAGGCAATTGGGATTGAGGAGGGCTGACAGCCTGGGCAGTGCTCTACAGTGACTCTGTCTCCTCTCAGTTCTGGTAGGTGAATATTGCAAAGACACTGTGCAATTCCCAGTAGGCACTGGGTAACCTGTGAGGTTAACAGAGTGGGAACCATCAGTGAAATATTTGCTATTTGTGCTTTGCTATTTGTTTACTGTTTGTGCTTTGCTCTGTGTGAGGCAGCTGAGTGTGACTGCTCCCTCAGGCCTGGCACGTTTTGCTCTGCAGCTCCCATCATCAGCTCTCCTGTGACCTTGGCCTCAGCCCCCATGCCTGAAGAGGGACAGAAAGTACATTTTGGTGTTGCCTAAGGGACTGGCCTTCTCTTTTGAAGAGGCAGTAAACCTTCCTCTGGCGATTTAAAGACCTAAACTGGTCCTTTTCACCTGAATAGATGGTAACTATTTTAAGTGCCACTTGTTCATTGTGCTTCCTATCTCTTTGACCTTTCTTTCAATAGGCTTTGTACCTGCTGTCTTTTTCTCTCTCTCACTTTCTAATGCAGAAACCTGTTTCAAAGTTTACTGTTTAGAAATTGCTTTGTATGTTTTGTTTTGCTTAAGAATACAGAAGTCAAACGTATTAAGGAAGGAAATAACATGAACAGATAGGACAAGGGGAAGTAGCTTCAAGCTGCACCAGGTTGGATATGAGGAAATTTTTCTGCACTGAAAGAGTGGTTAAGCATTGAAACAGGCTCCCTAGGGAAATAGTGGAGTCACCATCCCTAGAAGTGTTCAAAAAATGAATAGATGTGGCCCTTCACAATATGGTTTAGTGGGCATGGTTGTATTTGGCTGAAGGTTGAACTTGATGATACCAGAGGTCCTTTCCCACCCTAATAAATCTATTCATTTTATTGGCTTTTTTTCCTAAACATTGGACTTTCTCACAGTCTCAAGATATGTTTTCCAGGAGCAATCACAGCCAGAGTAGCAGGCCTTCCCTCACTGAACAGCTTTAGTGCATTACCTGGGATGCTGGAGGCAGGCTGCCCCACAGAAGCACCACGTGGGCACTTGCTTGGCTCTGCAGAGTGAGGTTGGTCATGGTTGGCACAGAGCCACAGCTAAAATCCACTGCACTCTTGACATCTCCTCCACAGTCCTCTATGTCTCCTGCTTCACCTCCTCCTGCTCTGGGGATTTTATTAGTGCTGGAGAAACACTGGACTTGAGATGATTGTATGAATGTGCCTGGCTTTGCTACAAGAAGAGGGGATTCAGGGCCAGGATACCCAAAGAGTACCCAAAAATGCTGCCTTCAGCAGCATCTCAGGTGCCTCCAGGCTGGTGTTAACTATTGTCCTGTGAACTGTTTAGAAGAAAATCTCTGGGAAGGTAATCTCAGCTTGTTTGTTGGTTTAATATACAATGTTGGGCAAATGATGTAATCTCTCTGTCTCTGTTTACCCCATATATATGAAATTTTATAGTCCTGAGGAAATGTGGTGAAGGGTATTTTTCATAAAGTCCTTTGAACTATATTTTTTTATATGATAGAAAAAGAGGGGGGAAGAAGAAAAACCATCTAGGATCTCAGTTTATTTCCATGGATTTGTTTCTAAATGCATGATTTAGGAAAACAAACTCCTAGTTCAGACAAACAAACAAATCTACTCTGTGGTTATTTTTTCTGGGTGTGTGAGGCTGTCAGTGGGAACAGTGATTGTTTATCTTCATCAAAGGGCTTTTCAGATTATTGATAATTTTTGTCTTTCTCTTTTGAACTCCTTCCAAAACAAAACACAACTCAGATTAATTTTAAGGCATTTATTTGTTTGATTTTTTTAATGTAACTGTGCAATACAGCTTTTCTTTGGGGGATGGACCTGGAGCTGCATATTGGATCTATAGTTACTTAGCCTCTGATTTTTTTAGCTATACTTTGTGAACTTTCTACATCTTTATGAACTGATGCAGGGGCAGTTTTATCAGGTTTATCTGCTGAAACCCAACAATATTAAGGTGTTCTGCTGAATATGGTCAGTGTATAAATATTTAAATGGTGGCTGAAAAGGTGGAGACTTCCTTTATAGGAGTCACATGGAAAACATGAGGGGCAATGGGTTCAAGTTACTCTTGGAGCATTCAATGTGATGGTGTTAATCTTTCTTTACATTTAGTGCAGAATTGAGAAGCCTTCCCCTAAAATTTTGTCCAAACAATTTATTTTCTCACACATTCTTGATGAAGAAAGCCTTAACCAGGCCCAGTCATGAATCCCTGTAGGAGATGCTGCTGGGTTTCCCCAGAAAATAAACATCCTGTGTTGGTTGGGGGAGTTTGCAAACATTTCTGTCCATGGAGGTACTCTCAGCTGGCTGAGGTCCTGGGCAGTCTGTTTTAACCAAACCTGTTTAGAGAGAAGGGTGGACTTGCCATGGTCCTTTTTGACCAGATTAATCCTATAATTCTTATATTCAGAATTTCACATCCTTTGCAAAGGGGCAGTGTTGCCTTCACACTGGCTATTATTTTTCCATGGAGTGCTATGCAACACTGCCACATTTATGCTGCAAAGCACCCAGTGACACCAATGACTTTGTTTACTGATGTTTCTGATGTTTTTGTGCAGATGCTGCATCAGTTCTTGGCCTCACAGATCCCAGGCTCTGCTATGTGCTGGATGGATTCCTCTTCATTTATGCAGTGGTCATGACAGCCCTTTTTGTGAAGGCAAAGGTCAGTCTAACCCAACACAGATGCATTTGGATTTGGTGGTGTAAGACAGTTGAGCTGGGCTGGAAAGTGGGAGTGGAGGGGAACCATCTCTTAGAATGAGACCTTTCTATTCTTTTGCTTTCTTCCTCTCTTTTTTTTCTCCCCCCATTTCTGGTGTCCACTTGAGCAACCTGAAGCAGTTCTTTCCAAAGGTTCCTGAATGGAGGGGGGAAGAGTATGATGTTATACTTATGGATACATCAGAGATTCTGGATTTTGTAGATGGGAAGTGACTGATCAAGAGTAATGTGGTTTTTTTTTCTCCTGATTTGTGATTGGAAAGAGTGGAGTGGATACACAGAAAATACAGGGAAAATGGCAAGTTTGTGAAGGATGTATTACAATGTCTCAATAATTCAGACATCTCTGCTACTTTGAGTGGGATGATGCAAACAACACAACCCAAACAACCACAGGAGAGGACTTGTGTAATTGCTACAAACATGATTCTGTGCCTAAATATAGACCAAGCTAGAAGGTTACTTTTAATAAAGAATTGAATGTGATAATAATTCAAGAAGAGTAAATCAGTACAGAATGTAGTTTGACAGGGTTTTCGTTTAAAGACTACAACACAAAGTAGCTGTTCTCATTGACCCAAAACTGCCCCTTTTTACCTGAAATTTTAGCTTAGCATGTGAGCAGCTGAGCCAAAGAGCAGCTACAGAAGGGATAATCCTTTACCTCTTTGTTAGCTGCCACTCACATCAACTTATTGTGGTGGCACCAGAGTCCTGCAAGCCAAGTGCTGTTCCTGAGGAGTGCAGGGATTCCCTGCAGGAAGCCCAACAGCTTTGCTGGCAGCTGGAGAGCCAAAGTCCCAGGGAGGCACAAGATTATGACAGGAAGAGAATGGAGAGACGAAATCTGAGGAGGGCAGGTGTGGAGGGAACAAACTCAGATGTTTGAGAGCTGGTGTTCTGTGAAATAAAAGGACTTGGCTGCTGAGGGCAGGCTGCTGTGTGGATAAAAGTGCTGCTGCAGCAGGGGTTTGCATTGCCCGTAGCCCCACAGGGAGCTGCTTGTGGGTTGCTCTGTTTCTGGTGAGAGTAACTGGTAGGAGAGAGGGAATGAAAGGAGTGAGGGGAGCCACTGTGTCTCTGCTCATGGAATGGTCTCTCTTCCAGCTCAGCCAGGCCTCTGAACCACAGCTGCAACCAGGCCAGGATGACGTGTACAATGTGAGTAATTGTCCTTGTTTTCTAATCCACCATCCAGACAGACCTTTTGGGGCACTTAGAGACAGTGAATTGCCTGCTGGTCAGAAAAGCTTTGGGTGAGCCAGCTAATGAGGCTGTACATGTGTGCAGCATGGCAGCTGTAAGGAGGAAAGGTAAAACCTCGCAGGGGCAGCTTCTGGTGTCACCACTCTGGCCAGATGCTGGACAGGTCTTTGGGCTGTTGGTTCCTGATTTGGCCCACTGAGCTCTAGGTTGGCAGGAGCCCAGGCTGTTTGTTGTGCTGCCCATGGAACAAACAGGCCTCAGAGAGCTCTGGGTGTGTGTGCAGCCACTGCTCCTGTTGCTGCTGCTGTTTGATGTGGGCTGGGCAAAGGGCAAATGCCAAGGATTGCTGTGGAGCTGGCTTTGGGCACCTGCAGCTCTTCCACTCTCAAGTGTGTGTACCCTGAGCCACCACAGCCCCTGTGCCTCCATTCCCAAGCTTTCCTGTTGCCCCACAGCAAGTCCTGTTGTACCAGATCATACCAGAGATCTGCCTTGTCCTGTGCCCTGACCATGGGCAGCATCTTTAGGCAGTGACAGAGGACAGAGACAAGACCTGACCCTCCTCACCAAATTGCTCACTCACGGCAGCATTAAGCTCTAGCTATTTTTGCTATGTCTAGCTGTCTTTTAATTTTTTTTTCTCACGCTTTTGACCATAGCCACATCCTGTGATGAGTTCTGTTTAACTCTAATGTCTGAACAGTAATGCAATTTCTTTTCAGTTTAAGTGTAGCCTGTTGCCTTCCAAGTGGTGCTCTGTCAGCTGTGTTATTCTGACCTGTTATTCTTTCCCAGATAAGAATTGTGTTGGGCATAAAATTTCTGTAGCTCCTTGATGCAAATTTAGATGAGCAGCTCTGCAAGAAAAATTAAGCTCACGGATCTTCGCTCTCCAGTGGGAGAGAAAGCATTAAAGTCAGAGTCCCTCCCCCTCATGCTTTCTCATTTTCAACTCATTTCCACCTAGGAAAGATCCTTGATGCAACAGCTTGCAGTTTTGTGTAATTTCCATGGCTTAAATGTAGACATTTTTGTTGACAGTTGCATTAGGGAGTAAAAAGAATTTCTAGTTCAGTTACAGTCCTTGTGAGCTGAGCTGGGTTCCCTTTCCTTTCTGTGTTAAGATCTTTTATCTCATTATCACGGTGTCCATCCACTGTTTTTGCTCTCCTGTTGCAGAAACTCTCCCGCGGGCACAGAGACGATTACGATGTTCTGGGAGGAAAGCGAGGAGCAGACCCCGAGCTGGGCGGGAGACACCAGGTAACCTCCTCGCACACGTGCACCTCTGTCCTTTGATCTGGTGCCTCCCACGCCGTGTCACAGCGCTGCTCACACAGGCAGCCACCGAGCGCCTTCCTGGGGAGGGAACGACGGGATTTGTGTCGTAACTCGGGCGGCGCGGGGGGCGGGAGCGAAGCTCCCCCTCCCCTTTGATCTCTGCCCCCCTCGCTCGACTGGGAGCTCGCAGCCACCCGGGCTGGGAAGTGACACCCGGGCCGGGGCGGATGCGGAGGAGGCCCGGCAGCGGTGGGTGTTTCACAGAGCTCGCTGCCTCTGATGCCATCAAACAAGCGCCCACAAAGCAGAGCAGCAGCCAAAACAACTCCTTCTGCTGCAGAGCCCATCGCTTTCAAAGGAAAAGGGAGGGAAAACCTCCTGCATCAGCAGGTGACAGCTGCAGGGAGCGAGCAGAGAAGAACTAAGTTTTACCAATTGTTAAAATAAAATTATTTTCCCCCAGAACAAGTTGCCTGAACAGCCTTATGGGTGGAGGCAGGATGGACTGGAATGGGCAGGGAAAATCCATAGAGCTGCAGCTGTGCCATGGAGCAAATGCATAAGCACATACAGGGTGGTGGAGGATGCTGGTAGTGCAATGTATGGGCAACTTTTTTCTTCTGTTTTACAGCAGAGGAGAAAGAACCCTCAGGACACTGTCTACACTGTGAGTAGAGCACTCTGGAGGGAGCAGAGAGGGAGGGATGGCTGGGAACAGGAGATTCTGTTTCATAGGAGACTTTCTCACCCCCCCTACCCAATTTCAGCTTTAGTTCAAAACTCAACAGCTGCTTTTCAAGACTTCTCTTCCACCCAGACTCTCTGTTTTTGCTAGAAAATTTCTGCTAACTTCTGAGTGACAGGAGAAGAACACTGGGGCAATGGAGAAAAGAACTTGGATCAAGATACCTGCTAATGCCTAATACTAGTGACTAACCAACCTTCATCCCATGTGATTGCTGCTGCAGTATTTCCTGTGCGTGGACTGCAGCCTCTGTGACTGCTCTCTGGCAAAGGCCAAATGCCAGTGCCTCTAAGAGGGGCTGCTTAGGAACTTCTTGATGGAGTTTATTTGACTCTGGCTAAATATCTGTGCTCCAAAGCACATGTTGATACACATGTTGATACACATGTTGATACACATGTTGATACACATGATACACACAAAGAATGTTGATTCTCATGTCTTAACTTGGGTCTTTCTGCGTGTTCGGTGGTTGAGAAATGAGCTTGTTTCCAAGACCTTCACTGCTATTGAATGAGACACTCTGAGATCAGCTGGCTTTAAATGTGGCTACCTGGGGGCTGCCTTGGCTTTTCTATTGTCACACTGACTCTTTCCCCTTCTCTGCCTGCAGTCACTGCAGAAGGACAAGATGGGTGAGGCATACAGTGAGATTGGAATGAAGGGAGAGGTGAGTCTTACTTTCCTTCCTGGTGAAAACATGACAACAGAAAACATTTCGGCTTTAGGGCAAAAAAGCCCTGATGGCTGCCCTGGCTGAGGGGGCAGAGGGCATGAGATGGTGAGGAACAGCTGAAGGAAGGTCTGCTGTCAAGTGCTGCAGTGGTCCAGCAGCACCGGAAGATTCTGGGGCACGTTTCTCCAGAGCAGTTTGGAGATGCAGGTTTATGGTTTCCCCTCCACAGCCTGCTGAGGCTGGCTGGTGTTCCAGGATGAGGAGAGCAAGTGCCAGCCCCTCCTTGTGCCTGACTTCAGGCAAGAAATGGGGAAACGTCCTCTTTCCCACAGCTCTGCTCTCAAATGTTTAAGAAGGCACACATCAGTCATGTCTCCAGCTACAGCAGAGGGAGTTTGAGCTCTGTGCACAAACTGCTGGGGGAGAGGGGGGCTGTGTTGAAAACAAACCATCTGGGGACACTTGTTTATGGCAAAATGAAAAATTGCTCTGACCTACACAGGTTCTATTTTATGTCCAAGTGTCATATATATATATATATATAACCTTTCATTTCCTTCTGACACATGAAAAAAGGGGCATTTCAAAACAAAGTTTAGTGTTGAGAAATGCTGAAGCAACACCAACATTTCATCTCTTTCCCTTTTTTATTCTAATGCTCCTCTGCCCAGAGTCAAGCTCTATCTATGAGCTACGGGGCTATAAAGTTGCACCGTGTTTTTTGAATGTTTCTGTTTCTGGAGGGACAAGAACACCAAAGTCCTTGTCCCATTCCAAATATATGATCATTTAATACGTTGTTGCAATTTTAACTGTAACAAGCACTACTCCTTGACACATTTGTGATACAATCTATTACTAAATAATCAGTGTCTACAGAAATGCTGCCAAATCTCTATACATACAGTGAATCAAAAAAATAGCAACATTCTAACAGTATGACAGGAAAATATGTCAGCAAACCAAACCAATTTGTTTTTATTTCCTCTCCTCTCAATTTTCTCCTTAACAGCCCTTGCAGCATGTCTGGGCTGGTCCAGACTTACCAGGTGCCTTCCTGTGCAGAGCAGAGTCCAGGCCATGCACAGCTGGTACATCCTGTACACCCTCAGCAGAGCATGGGGGAACTCAGGGGTTTCTTTCATTTTTGCATAATTGGGAAAGCACTCATTAATCAATCTATGCTTGTTTTATTTTCCCAAAGCAGCAGAGGCGGCGAGGCAAAGGCAATGAAGGTCTCTACCAGGTAGGCACCACCTGCCACAGCAGCTCCCCTCACCTGTCCTCCTGAGGGGCTGGATATCCTATGGCACTGTCAGGAAGGCACAGAGAAGTGAAAGGCAGCTGAAAGTTTCCCAGGCAGGCACCAGGTGCCTCACAGACTCCTCACTCTTGGAAGCCCCAGCTACCCCTGCTCTGGGATCCACAACACAGGGCACAGCTGCCTTACCTGAGCAGGCTGTCAGGGAAAGGACTGGGCATCACTGGAAGGGCTGTCAGGGGATGCTTCCCAGGATTGAAAACCACCTGAGGTGCCACTGCCAACTTACTTACCCAGAGCTGCACCCAATTTCCCTTCCAAATCAAAAAGTCCAGAAAGCAAAGTTCATGATTCAATGTCCGTTCTTTTAATTATTGATGCTCATTCTAGCATCAGTTAGCTCTTAATAATACACAAATAGAATGTACTCCACAGATCTGCAGAACCAGTTAGGATGACTTGCTGTAATCATATTTTCATAACAATTATTCAGGATGTACCTTGCCTTCAGGTAAGTAATAGCTATTTGCACCACACGAAGACTGAAGAATCACTTAGGAGTAAAAACCTCTGTAAGGGGCAAAAAAAAAAAAAAAATCAGATTTATGCTCCTGACTGAGCCCCTGCCATCCTGCTGCTACCAGTCAGCCAGGAAGAAATAAGCACTCACACTCATCCCTCACCTGTTTTTCTGGTTTTCTCTTTTTCAGGGGCTCAGCGCAGCAACCAAGGACACTTATGATGCTCTCCAAATGCAGCCTTTGCCCCCCCGCTAAGTGGGAGCCTCGGGGGGGATGGGCAGGAGTGAGAGGTGCCCACCTGCCTTGGCGAGGAGAGGGAGGAAAGCCTTTTTCATCCAACACAAGCACTGTGTGTTTTCTGTGTGCAGGAACCTCCTTGGGCTGGTGCACAGAATCTGGACCTGGCCTTTTCCTTCTCCCTCTCCTCCTGAATCGTGTAACTGCTTCTGCTATTAGAATGTACATATCTGTAAAGTGGTTTCCAATTATAGTGGGTATTAGGCTGATTTTTTTTTGGTCAGGTTTGTGTTGTGGGACCAGACCACACCTTCTAACAAACACAGCTATTTCCATAGCTCTTCCTTGTCTTCCAGAGTATTAAGATATGGAATTATGGCTTTATTGCATTTAAACAATTTGCAAAGATAGGGCTGTATTTACTTCCTGTAGTATTTATCTTAAGACTATTTCACCCTTTTTGCTTTAAATTTGCCTTTAAAAGCTGCTTCAGTGGAGGGCAACTTTTTCCCTTTCATTATAAAGAGTGAGATGATGTTACAGTAGTGAAGCAGAGAGGCTGAATGCCAACTTTCCAGTAGGAAGAAAATGAGCACCAATATCCAAAAAAAGATCAAGCAATGGCACTGCCACTCCTCCATAAATATGAGCCAGGTAAGCTGAATGAGAGACTTCTCTGAAGGCAGAAAAACAAAGAAAACAAAGAGACAGGTTCCCCTATTATCACTTCCAGAAAACAAACTGTACAAAAGCCAACATAAATGCAGTTTCCAAACCAGTCTCTCACGAGGCTGCCTCTAAAAGGTGCAGGTATCATTCCAAAGAGGTACCAGTTCAATAATGTCATGTGTTTTTGATGAATTAATGGAACAGTGCCACAGTCCCATGCGTGTGTAGGGAGCAGCAGTGGGAATGGCACAAGCTCCTTACCTGAGGCATTCAGGCTGTCTGAACCAGCCTGCACCCAGCAGCACCATCTCCCAGGGAAGCTGAGGAGGACAGGATTCCAACAGGAGCTCCTACACACATCCCAGAAGCTGGGATGGGCTCTTGGGAAAATGCTCCACACCCAGGTATCCAAGGGACACTCACCTCCTGCTGCTGCAGCCTCAGTTTTGCCCGTGCCTCGCAAGGCAGCACAGGGAAGCCTGGAGGAATTCAGCAAGGACAAATCCAGCCCAGCACAACCAGGAGGATTTCACCTCGACTCAGGAGCTGACCAAGCCATCTCACCAGTCCTCACAGAAGCAAAGCTAAAGCAAGGCTGTGGGAACAAGAGCTGCTGCTCTGGGCACTGGCCAGATGAGGTTATCTCTTCTTTCCAGGGACTGGGTGGGTTAGCAGCAGAAAAACTTGTTGGAATGGGTGCTATGCAAGTTCCAAGGCAGTTTTACTTCTTTAAGCAGTAAAACTGTACCAGCAGTAGGTGCTTGTAGCTTTTAAAGAATATTTGCAATAAATTAAAGCAAAAAAAAGTAAACTGAGACATGGTAATGAATGCTTCTTGCAAAAAAAAAAAAATTCCAAGATCCTTTACTGTTCTGCAGTGACAAGAAAAATTGAGAGAACTGGGTGATAACTGAGACAGCTGAGCTGAAAATTACAGTAAAGTTATGCTGCAAGCACTCAATGCAAGAACAAAGAGTGCTGAAAACAGCTTTCTCTTTTTAAATCACTGTAACTATATCTGCAAGATGTAGAAGTCACAAGTTTTGGCAGCATGAAATACCAACCACCAAACAGTAGGAATGAAATTCTTTGGCGGGGGGAAATCACCTTTATGCTCTTTATATATCAATGGATACCTTGATTTCAAAAAGCATCCAACAGTGGTTTTGGGGCCACTCACCGTGGGGTTGAGCTGAGTCTCCTCTTTGCCTTCAAGAAGCAACTGAAGCTGTTTCTGCTTTTAGGAGAGGAGCTGATAAATACAGAATTAGAACAAAAGCTTCAAGCAGAGTGCATAAAACCCGAGCTCTCCTCCAGTTTGACAAGACAAAAGGCACCACAGATCAATCTGGCCCAGTTTGAGGCACAGGGGAAGGGGAATCAGCCTCCCCCCGACACATTTAAAAACTACAAACAAGTGCATACATGTTAAAACACTTGGAAAATGGTTTAATGATGTTTACAACAGAAATGAACTGTACAATTACAGTAAGTTTAATATATATAAAAAATTACAGCAGACAAATGCATCTACACAAAATCTACCTTTTCATTCTGATTTACTGTAATCTACACAATCTCTCAATGCCTACAGCTATCTGTAGGCAACCACTGGGAAAATAATAATAATAATAATATAATAATAAAGGACATCTTTAAAGAGACAGCATTTCGCCTTCCTCCTCACCCTTAGTGTGATCAGCAAGGTTTTGAAATGTGTGGGACTCTCACATTTCAGTCTCAAGAAAAGCTTGGGTTGCGTTTGGGTAGGGTACTCCCATAATGGCCCTTGATTTCAAGTGTTCTGCTGACCTCAAGTGTATAAATGCAGTGTATGAGGAAGGGCAAGAGAAAAAAAAACCTTCCAGCCAGTGTAAGCAGGCAGTTGCACAGAGAAGTGAAACCACTAGGACCAAAAACTTGTCTTACTTAGAAAAAAAAGCAAAAAGGAACTGCCCAGACGCTACGGACATTCACAAATCCTCATTTCTTTGAAAATTACTATCAGATTTAGAAGAAAGGGCTGGGTTTTCCACTCCCAATTCTTCATACAAAGGGGCAGTTTTCAAACTAACACATTAAATACTTTTTTAAAACAAAATTTAAGCTGCTTCCTCTTTGGCCCACCCCTTAAAAACAGTGAAACCCCCTTTGCACTGAGAAAGAACCTCAGCTCAGTGGGGGAAAAAAAAGAACATGCTGTCTCTTTAAAAAGAAAGAAAGAATCCCAGTTGGGAGCGGCCATCAGTGAAAATGCGATCCAAATTGGCGGTCTGGTGGAAATTCCTCACGGAATATTATGTACAGTTTAAAAACCCTTTGTGGTTGGTTTTTCTTTTATTATTATTTATGAACACCTAGGCAGTGAAAACCGTTATGTTAATACATACATAGACACACCCAAAACATACAAAAATACTATTATTTCAAACTACTAAGAATAGGACAAGTTCAGTTATCTCCATGCTATGACTTTAAGAGCATTACACTGAAACAAACAAGAATTTAAACGACAATTTTTTAATATCCCAGAAATATACCAAAATATACATCTAAGCTTTGGAATTACTGAGGTTAGACTAATGCAAGTGCTGGGTAATCGTACTTAATACACAAGTCTAAGGTTCTGCAGGAAAGAAATTATCTTTGGTATCTGCATCAGGCTAATAATATTAACATTTGGATTTTGCTTTGGGATAGAGCTTGTCTGACCCTAGAACCAAACACCCCCCAATCAACTGAGATTAAAAAGATCCATGTAAAAAGTTCCTCCGTTTGCAATCCCCCCCCAAAAGTTAAAAAGTCACAGGCATCTACCTAGCATAAAAGGTTGAGAAATACAATGCATAGTTGCACAGTGGTGCTGCAAAAATAAAAGAAATCTAGAAAAAAGGAACTAGAGGAGAAATGAAAAGCTGCTTCTTCTTCTTTCAGGGATTTCTCACGACAGGACAGCCTCTTCCAAGCAGTGAAGGGGGGGGAAGCTCAGAAGTGCACCTCAGCGTGTATTAATCAACATCACCCAGCCCCCAGAGGGTTAAAGCACCCAGCAGAGCAGCCAATCCTGCACCCAAGTCTTCAGCTCCTCAACCCACCTGCGAAGCCCCAGCCTCCCCTCCCCTCCTGAGCCCCAGATTTCACCCTGGAGCTGGGAGTTGCTGCCCAGGGCGTTCTGGAGCCCCGGGCTGGCCCCAGGCTGGCAGCGACCCTTGCCCGGCCAGCCCAGGCCAGGCCGGCCTCACAGGTGGGCTTGGTGCTGAAGACGCCCTTTGTCTTTGGTTTGTTTGTTTGTTTTGAGTTTATACAATCATTAGGAAATCTTTGGTTTTGGCTGGAAATTTTAAAAGAACAAAACAAAACAAAGAAACCGCCCCCTCCCGACTTATAGCAGCCACCGTGACCTGACAAAGCTTCTCTTTCCCATGGGGGTAGGGGAACTACATTCAAATAAAGATGGACCGGGTTAAGGATGCAGCTTCTGGCCAGGTTGAGGAGTGGGGAAGGGATACAGGATTGTCAAATAATAAAGAAGAAAATTAAGTATTTGGAGATTTCTATTTTTTTTTCCTTTTTTTTCTTTTTTTGTTTTTTTGGTCACGTTAAAAAGTGAGTAGCATGTACACAGCATTGGGCTGAGAGCGCCTCCAGGCCCTGGAGCTCAGCATGGCTCCTAGGTGGGAAAAGGCAGTGTGGGTGGCCCTTTTCCACGGAGAGTGGAGGGGAGGGGGTGGATATTCACAGACTAATCAAGAGGACCCCTTGTAACCAAAGGAAATAAGATAAGATTGCAATTTGCCCTCACTTTGCAGTAGCTTTTAAGCAGCGACATTCAGAGGCGTTAGGGGGTCACTCCCCAGGCTGCAGGTCACGGGGTGCTATAGGCCAGAGTTCAGTGTTAATCAAAGGAGGGAGGGCAGACTTGGCAACTCTGTGGGGTTTGGAGAAAGTTAAAGCAAGTTACTCAGTTACGAGTTAGAAATGAGGTATACGACAGCTCCTGTACCTGTGGCGGATAAACACCCCACACCTACTCACACCTAGCCTTAGATACTACACAGAGGAAGGAAATGGAACAACGGCACTGGCGGGGACCAAGGAGCTCCTGCCCGGGCCCTCTGCACGGAGCGCGGGCACACGGGGGGCACACGGGGCCGGTGCTGCTCCAGCCCCCCGAGCCACCCGCGGCGGTGCCTTCCCTTCCCCGCGCTGCAGGGAGGCGCGGCCCGGCTCCCCGGGAACTGGCGGGGAGTGGCCCTGAGCTCCAAGTCTTTCTCTTTGCGTTTTCCCCTCGGACTCGCTCAGGCGCAGGGAGCACCAGGGTCACGGAGGCCGACACATGGAGAGTGAATGGGGGAAGAACTAAAGGTTTTGTCTCAACTGCCTTGATCTCAGGACACTGTCACGGGTGCTCTTGTTCCTAAATGGTTTCTCAAGGGGGTTGTGCGATCTCCACGAGTTGCCCCTTGGCATGCCATTCCCTAAGGTCTTGGGATTCCTACTGTTAAATAATTTCAGGGTTTTATAGCACCGCAACATGCCGGTTTGGAACGCACACGAAGTTACGACATTCGGGGAAAAGGGCTTCTGTAGCTGCTGCCACAGAATCCCACAAAGGCAGTGTGAATCCTGAAGTGGGGTCTACAACAGATAAGACAATTTTGGGAGGGAAGGGGAAGCTAACGTGATAAATTAAGTATCTTACGGTATTATGTAAAGCTCTGCCGAAGAACATTCCCCAGCAGACCGACACAGTTTTAAGACAGATCAGCATTTTGGTCTGAGCTACTTGACAATGTCCTGTTTGGTAGAGAGATGAAATAAGGCAGAGGGGGTATGTTCCAGTTCTGGGGCTGAGCCTCAGCAGCACTAAGGAACGCCAAAGGGTATCATCTTCCCTCGCCTCCCACAAGCTGTTTCATTTCCTTCCTCAGATTTGTTTTCCATAAAGCACACCTTGTTTTCCACTTCTTTTGTTCCAAGTGCTCTTTTCTTTGAGAAGTCATTTCTTCAATATCCCTATTACCTATCTATAAATCTAACTAGCTCTTTGAAAAGTCACACAATATTAATACCACTTTTACATAATGTCAGAACAACAATTCTATTAGTAAAGCTTTCAGTGAAGTTCTGCAACCCGATTGGTGTCCAGAGGAAGAGCAGCTGGACAACCCGCTCTCCCCCTTCCTCCCTCCCTTTCTTCACAAGAGCTCACCAAGTTCACTGATAAAACAGCTCAGCCCAATAGCATGATACGTGAACATGTACAAGGCTACTTTGGGGAGCAAAGAAAGGAGTCTTCAAGGTCCCTCCCTTAAGAGAAAGACCATCTGCAAAAGCCGTTGAACAGACTCTGACCTTGGACTACACTGCTTCCACATTTGAAGGAAAGAAACAGTTTTCCCTGACTGTATCCCAACATCAGCCTAAGACCTGCAGCACTGGGCAAACCCCAGACACCGTTTGTCTTCACAGAGCCAAAGCAACTCCATGCAGAAAAGGTGGGAGTACCCGCAAGAGATGAGGTCCTTAGAGGAAGGGACGCTGACCCAAAGCTCAAAAAACCCCCACCCAGCTTTTCTTCTTACCCGCTCTGAGAACAGCAGAGCTGACAACTTATCAGTGCCTTTGGTTCCCTACGAGGCCACTGGGAATTCTCCCTCCCCAGTGGAGTCGAGCTCCTTTAGAAACCCAGCTCTCGCTCCCCGCACGCAGCCGGCGCCGGCTGGCGCTCACACGCACTCGCACACACACCCACCCACCCACGCACACCCTGCCCTCTTCCCCTGCTCCAGCAGCCTCAGGGGAAACGGGAAGGGAGCCTTGGAGCCCACACAGAGCTGGCTGCAACACCCTCCCATCCCAAGGCAAGAACCACTCGCTCTTCCGCTACTCCCACCACAACACCGAGACATCGGCCAGGAGAACGACCTGGTCCCTTGCCAACACCACCTCAAAGCTCCTCTCCCACAACTGTCTCACAGTATTTCAACCCTTTCAGGCAGACCAGCCAGGTGTTAGGAGTAGGTTAGCTTTCACCTCTCTCAGTTTGGTTTTTTCTTTCATAGTTTTTGGTCTAGACAGGATTAGCATTGCTATTAGAAAAGGAAGTGTTTAAAAAGTTTTCCACCTATTATCAAGCACTACAAGCCCTACATTCAGTAACAAGACAAGGGGGATAAAAGGAACCTGTTTCACTTTTGCTCTCCCAGATAGATTAAGATGCAACAACCATTCTTGTCCCTCCCTGGAGTTAAACACAGCGGACCCAGTTCAGCTCTGGAGTAACTCAACTGAAACGGATTTACAGCCCCGAGGTCGATCCTAGCCCAGTACAGCCATCTCTCCCCCGAGCCTCCCCGGTATTTGTTGCCTCATCTTCAGATCCCAGCGAGGGGCAAGGAAAGGCCAAGAGGGAGGGAAGTGTGTGCACACTCGAAAGGACCCTGAACAGCAACCCCATCAGTAACCTGCATGCCACCACGTGCTGTGCTGCAGATTAGACCACAGATAAACCAACCAAACAACAATCCCAAACCCAGGAGCGACAAAATGTTTCCTTTGGCAAGACAGATACAAGGAAAAAAATTTATGAGCAAACATTTTCCTTCTAACACAGTCAAACGCCCTTCTCTGCCCCCAACATCCACCCACCCCCACCCGACCCTATAAAGTTGTAACCTATAAACAGGATCTCAAATACATACAGCATAATCATGTTTATCAATCATAATAAACCGTCAGTTCAACTAAACTCTACAGCTAGAATTATCTCCACTATTTATAAAGTTTGCTTTTCTCTTCTGATTTTTTCAGTTTAAAACCAGTTCTGCGACAATGCTAAGCTATGCTGAGGTATTTTATGAAGGTGCCAGAAGCCAGCTGCTACCCACAAGTATTGTTCTCAGAGCTGTATGGTGCTACCTTTCGCTGAGGGAAGACGGGGAAGGAGCAAGGAGGGAAAGAGGGATGGAGACAGGGAGGGAGAAAGGGGGCCCAGATTATTCCAGTTATGGACGGTTCTTAGCAGGGCATCACTGATGGACCTAAAAGCAGCCTCAAGACAAAGCCCAGTAGCTGCTTCACGTTTAGGAATTTGGTTAGAAAATAAGTACCTGATACGTCTACTTGAGGAAAAGATGTCTTTTCTCCCACAGTTAAACTATTTGTAATTTCAGTGCAATAGCCCTAATGCCCTCCTAACAGCATCCCAACAGGGGTAACAATTCAGAGCATGTCCCCACTTGGAGTATCCTGGGAGAAGTGGCAGACAGATCAAATGCAGATAGATAAGCTGAAAAAAATCAAGTTGTTTTCCCTGCATTACTGTGTCCACGTGTGAAGATATGCAAATAGAGGAATTGCTTTTCATTGTTCCAAAAGCACTGAAACTACTTGCATGACACAGAGGGAATCAGGTACCACTCACATCGTGGAGACAAAGATATGAGCATCTTAAGAAACTGTGAGTTGTGAGACAACTACTTTTTGACAAAATCTTCCCTGTCAAAGGGAAGGAATACTTTAAAGTATTTTAGGGGACTCCTCTCTGGAAAGAAGAGAGAAACTCACAAGCAGCAACAAGAGATTTAATGAGTGAGAAGGGCAGAACTCGTGCAAGGTAGGTACCTTGAATTCTATATTGCTATAGTACTTTGGGAGGGAGAGGGCAGATGTCCTGGTTGCAAAAATAGAAAGGGATTTGAGTCGGCTGTGTGAGAACTGACAACCATAAACGCAGTGGACGGCAGCAGGCCAGCTTATTCCTTTGGTAATACTCCACCCTAGGCAACACCCAACAGGGACAGACAGGCCCTGCTGGGGTACACGGTGTGGAGAAAGAGCATTTAACCATTTCAGGCAGAACAGGAATAGGGAATAGTGACTCTTCATAAAGTTATTGTGGCAACAAAAACATCTACATTTTAAACTTCCAGTTTAAAACAAAGTATCATTGAAAGTTTGGACCGCGTATTATTTTATCTGTCCTAAAACACTCTAATGACCATGAGAAGCTACCTGTCTCTTTAAGATCATTTTGTATCTTAATATATTTCTTTATCTAAGAAAATATGAATTAATATTTAAGGTAAATTAGATGTTGCTTTGGTTTAGTATCTGTGGTATGGCTCCAGCTGTAATGGTTGTGCTGCTCCATTTGCAACAACAAAAAAAGAGGGAATTCATGTTTTAAGGAACGTTGCTTTGCAGGAATGTGCACAGAGTTAAGGAATTAACTCTCCTGTGTCCTTCACTAACTCAACTGTGGAAATGTGTCAAAGCACCCCATGTGAGACTTACAGAGGTGGCATTTGAACATTAGGTCATCGTTCTAAGAGATGTCACATCCACACCACCTCACAGTGATTGATAAGAATGTACTTCAACTAACACACGTTGTACAGTAACTCAGAAATGAAATAAATGCTCTGTAGGAAATCTAAGCAGATGTAACCATTGTAAGCAGCCACACCTGTGTGTACTTTCTTTGGGCTGTTTGTGAATCCTTCCACGGTGACTGTGGAGAGTGGGCTCTAAGGACACCAAGTGTGCTAAAGCCAAAGTGTGCTAAAGCAAAACATGTTTTTCTTAAGACCAGAAAAAAATGTCATAACCAAGCTACAAGACCAACTCCTGAAGCCATTCTCTAAATTATTTTTGACCTTCTGGACATATCTGGACACATATTTGTGTCCCTGGAAAGCTCTTGCTTTTTGAACTATCCCTGTCTGCAGGGAGTTTTTCACCTTCTCTTTTCCTGCCTGGGTACTGTGACATGCTTGCAACTATGAAAAGCAACCCTCTCACCTTTAAACACAGAGACATGGAACTCTGAAAAAGAGATGCTATTATCCTTTTCCAACACACCACCGAACTTCTTGTGATCATATTTACTGGGTCTGTACACAATTGTTATTGTTTCTTTTCATATGCATCAATTTCTACTGCCAGCATGATGATGGTTTAAAAAAGAAACTTCTGCTAAATTCTGGTACATGATCTCACATTCTCTTCATTGTCTGAAAGACCACATGTGCTCTGCCAGTCTGATTCCTGTCTTTCACCTAAACACTGGAGGTAGCCAGCATCCATGAGGAAAAACGCTGATAGGGATGAAAAGTATGCTCCAGGAACAACAGTCAGTCAGTCACAGGATGTTTTAGGGGACAATGAATCAGAGCACACTGCCAATGGATGCCACGGGATATGTGCTGTTTGTGTATTATATCAGCTTCTGCAAACAAAACCAAGATTTTTTGGATATGTGGCTACTCTGAGTTTCCAGTTTCTCTCAGAAAAACACTCACTAAGACATTCCCTGGAATCTGGGCCCCAGATAGGGTGATGGGGTAGAGAAGAGGAGGGTAAAGGGGTATAAGGTGCTCACACCAAAGCCATGTGACCAATGCAAAGGTAGTCAGGAAAAAAAGCAGATTTTTATAATAAATAAACCATCCAAGCTGCATTAGTGTTCCAGATATGTACTCAACAAGACCCTCTCCCAACCACAAACCAGCAAGAATGGGACATGAAAACTCATTCAGACAGCTAATGGCACAGTCTCCTGGAACTGTGGAGAGAGGATTTTCCACTGATTTAAGGCCCACCTTTCTTTGTGTTTCCTAGATATCTCAAGGACCACACCCCCCCACCCCACCACAAACCCTTTGGGGGGAGGGGATCCATCGGAGACAAGCCCCGTGGTCTCCCCCCTCTAACAAAAAAAGCTTCCTGATAAATTGTACTTTTGCACAGGCGTGAAAGTAAGCAGGGACTTTGAGAGTCAGGAACAAACGCTACAGCTGCGGTTTTCCCCATCCTCTTACTTCACTCAAAACAAGTCCAAGGACTTGCATTCCTTTGGTAGAAACTACAGACTGTGCTGTGGCCTCCAGACCAGCACAGTGGGTACCAGCATCTTCTCTTCTACTTTTTCCCTACCTCCCTGAAGCTCACCCAGCTGTACCTGTTGCTGCTCTGAAGCTTTTACTGCGGGCCATTGCCATTTTTGCAATATTATTCATAGCCCTAAAAGTCTCCTGCACAGCCTGAAGACGTAGAGACACATCAAAAATACCGAGATACATCCATACTGGGGGGGGGATAAAGGTGGGACCTCTTGGATTAACAATCCTCTGACATTG
The DNA here is from genome assembly GCA_013399835.1 of Leptocoma aspasia. Taxonomy (NCBI): domain Eukaryota; kingdom Metazoa; phylum Chordata; class Aves; order Passeriformes; family Nectariniidae; genus Leptocoma; species Leptocoma aspasia. The sequence goes on along the minus strand of VXAX01002252.1, from coordinate 48,666 downwards.
CCATTCTATTTACACATCAAATAAAAGAAAACAAATTAAAATCAAGTTAAGAGTCTGCCCCAAGGATAACACAAATTACCAACGAAAAAAAAAAAAGATTAAAAACAAGCAGCAACTTTTATATAAAATTAATAAAAACAAAAGACAAATGAAAAAGAAATTGTCAGTAGCATCTATCGCCTCTCTGCATCTGAACTGCACTTACACAAACTAGTCCATTAGTACAGCAGCTTGCTAGAAATTGACTTTGGTTCAAGCTTAGTTTTAAAAAAATAAAACATAAAAAAAATCAAAAACACATAAGAAACGGTGGACGGACATTTGTTAGTTTCCCTGCTTGCAGTTCACTAGTTTTGAAGTTTCAGGGGTAATTGGTTTAAATATCAGTAAAACAGGAAGGTGGAGAGTTAGAGATGAACAGAGCAAAACCATGGTGGTGGGGGGAGAGATAAGGGGTTCTGCCACTTGAGTGCAAACACAAATCCCACATGCTCAGGCCATAAACCAAAGCATATGTAGAGTTTAAAGTTGCTGCCTTCTGGATCTTGGATGAGAAGCTCCAGGATCCCCCTGAATCATCAACAAAACGAACACAGCTGCATCAGCTCATTATTTTAGGACACTCTGGTGACAAAAGAAAAGGGGGTGGGTGGGAAAGGGACTTTTCTAATACCCTCACTAGCTAAAAGTAATTTAGTTTTATACACATGGCAGAAACCTTTAAATCCATCAGGAATGGAAAGTTCAACGTGAACTGCATTGCAGTGATCCAGTCTTCTCTATTTAAAAATCTTTTTTTTTTTGGTTCAGATACTAGATTGTATATTTAAGAATATACGGATCTAACTTCTGTACAGTTCATTACTCCTTCCTCATCCACAAAAATATCCTTTGCTCCACAGATCAGAATCAACCTTAATAAGTGAGTTCCAGTGGCAGGCCAGCCCCGGGCGCTGGCCAGAGGCGCCGGCTGCCGCCCTCACCCCGCAGCTCAGAGACCACACGAGATCAGCCCGGGCTGTGCAAAGCCCCAGAGTGGCTCTGTTGTGTTGGCATTAACAATGGCACCTTCTGTTCCCATATTCCTGGCTTCGGTCTTTTGCAGCCAGAAGCACTTTTTTTTTTACTAGGAAGCTCTTCTAAATAGTGTTGGAAGCATCAGAAAAGGAATATTGCTATGAATGGGGAGAATGTGACCTTCTGAAATCCGGTACCAACTCACCTAGAAGGTATCTAGGACTGTAAATGCTGCTTTACATGCTGCCAATTAGCCTGGGTCATGACGTTTTTTAAATATTTGTGTGTGCTCTTGCACAGCAAAATGACATCATTGGAACAGAAGAGCCATCAGTATTGTCACACAATCCACACTCGGGAGGTCACATCCCGCTCTCTGAAGTAAAAGGAACCAAGCACACGAAGCTAAGAGCAGAATTTGGCCATTCTGTCTAAATATTTGAGAGGAGAAAAACAGCAGTTCAGAGCTAATTCTAACCTCTACTTAAAAAGCAGAGACCAGCCTGGAAGTTTGCACACAACGATCTCTGCTGCTGCACTGAGCTTCCTGCACAAATGATGAACATAAATTCTTCTGACCTCTACAAGAAGGCATTAGACAAATTCAAGGATGAGGAAACTGTTCAGAACATTTCCAGAAGATTAGGATAGAAAGTCTATTTGTGCTCCATTCTTCCTCNATAATAGAGATACACCAGTAATACAGGCCTGCCTAAATTGTACCAGTTAAGAAAGGAACCCCCAACATGATTGATACGATTATAAACACCTTGTATGACATAATGGCCTGTACAACAGACCTATAAAATGATAATTAAAAAAGAAAGATATTTAGACCAAAAAAACCAAGAAATCCCCTTCCTATGTTTGAACTGATAACCCACCTTAACTTGTCATTGTGACTGCTGGAAATGATAAGTAGTCCTTTCACTTTTTTTGTGTTTTTGCAGTTTTTAGTTTTTTTGTGGTTTTTTTTTTTTTTTTTTACATTTTTGGTTAGAAAGTTCTCCGATCCATGAAGCGATCCTGAAAAGACAGTGTTTATTATAAAATTAGGCAAATGTCTGTCCCAGCTTTAAATCCTTCTTGTTTTGCTTTTGGTTTTTTTTCTCCTTTTTTTTTGTAAATTTTTTTTTCTGTTTTTTTTTAAATACTTTTCCTTCTCTCTCTCTCTCTCTTTCTCTCTCTCTCTCTCTCGTCCCCAGCAACACGGTGAGAGGATGCCCATGGCATTTTCAGTCCATTGACCGGGCTGGCAGCCGATCCCAGCGCACAGTGACCCAGGCTGCTGGAGCAGAGCCCAGCCCGGCTCACTGTGCCTTGGAGGCAGTAGTGGTGGTGGAGGTGGCCCCGCTGGCAGAGGCCACTGTGAGGAGAGAGTTCTGGATGGACTCGGCTGAGGTGGAGGTGGCGTGAAGGCTGGCGACTGGTCCAGAGGCCCCTGCGGAGGCTGCAGCTGCAGAGACCAAGCTAACTGGGTTGCTGGTGAGCAGAGAAAGGTTCTGAGGGTTCAGGAACAGAGGGGCAGTGACGATGTTAGGGGTACCTCCAGCATTGGCAAACACCAAGTTTCCAGTTGCATCCAGTGATGTTATTGGAAGAGAGCCACCGGATGCAAGAGCTAAAAAAAGGGAAAGTTCAGCAGGGAAGAGATAACATTAGCAGTAAGCAACAATGTAAAATGTGCCTAAAAGCAAGGGGTCTCTGCATTTGCCTTTCTCTGATATGTGTGCTCTCTAAATCACTGAGGGCAGTTGTTTCATCACAGGCTGGTTTTTGATGTTTTTTTTCTTCAAAATAACCTCCAGACAAGATCTTGCAGATACTAAAACGTATCTTTCATTTGCTGCTAAACTAATTCCACTCTGCCTTTCTTCAGCTCTTTTAGCACAATACTGGTCCTATGTTTCCTGCCACAGAGAGCCTGTGCATCCAAGAAACTTGCACTGGGAAGGGTTGAGATGAGGGTTCATGTGAAATGACGGCTATCACAAGATGGAGAAGGTCATGTAACCTTGAGTGTAACATTTTAAATGTTGACATACAACCAACCACTATTACAACTTACTCTCACGGGTCTACAGCGTTCAGTCTGCCTTAGATTATGATCTCCTAAATTTATCTGTGACACTTTATGAAATGGTTCTTTCTTGCAACCTAGAAACAAGATTTGTTTGGCTAGTTTAGAGGATATTTGAACACACACGTTACCTAGCTCTTTAGACACTTGTACCACCCAGTTTTTACAGGTGGCAAACTAGGAACTCAGAACAACTCTTGCTGAAGCCAGGTAACTTCTGGCTTTGTGCTACTTCCAAAACAAATAAATATTTACTCTTCTGAAGGTGGATTTATGTATTTCAAGTTCTATGTAAGGATTTTAGGAGGCAGGATGTTTGTTGCAGGTTCTTTTCAAATACATATGAAGACAAGAATTCAGGATCAAGACTTGCTCAGAACTGCCCTTCCAAAGAGACCTCAGAATGGTGCAAGTCTGCTCAAGCAAACTATAGAAGAGCTATAAAAAGCAAATCTCTAACCTGCTAGTGATATAGGCCAAGAGGCAAGGACAACAAAATAAATTCCAGATTATATCCAGTATCTTAAATGCCTCCTTTAAATCACTCTAAGATCATACACAGCTCTGATTCCCCATCTGAAGTTGTACCTGCTTTTATCTCTGTGATCCACAAAATGTATTTGCACATTTAATTTTGTAAAGCCTTTACTCCTACACAATTTATGCCCAGTGCTGAGGAGTCAGTGCTCTCTGGCAGACAAAACCAGAGAGCATAAACCAAAGTTGTGTGACAGAGATGCATTAAAGGAACACTACTGACCTTGAATAGTTGCCAGTGTACTGTTGCTCATCAGGGCCGGGCTGAGAGCACCACCTAATGTCCCTGGATTGAGACTGAGTAAGGCACCTCTGCAGCAAGCAAGATCATGGAAGAAGTGGAAAAGAGAAAGAGTGTCACTTTTAAAGAAAGGCTGTCACTGTTCAAAAGTACATCATCATATTTTTTAAAAAGGGGGAAGCGGGGGGGAGGGCAAGGAGGAAGGAAAGGCCAGAGATTAAGGGCTATTTTTGGATTATTTTACTTTTAACTCCATGAGGGGTTTATGACATGCCCGAAGTACAAGCACTGAAAATACGTGACTTGCATTGATTGTTGGTGTAAAATATTCTTGTGAAGTATTTTGGGAAAACTGTTAATTGTTAGAGAACGATCATCCTCTCCCAAATGCAGACAAGAAATACGTAAATCAAGAGGAATTAAAGAAACATCTGTCTGAGCAACATTTCTAAAACTACAACTTCAACAATACATAATTTTGCATCTTTGAGAACTTCTTGCTCGTGATGGAGAAATTAATACACAGATGTGAAGTGGGTCTAAGCTATCTCCCCATTTTACAATTAATAGGACAGATTCTATGATTCAGTGGTAAGTTGCAGTTTTTAAATCTAGCTCTGCAGTGGGATGAATGATTTACCAAACAACAACATCACTTCAACACAGCCTTTTCACCTTTAAAATGAACACAGTATTTGTGTACTGTGATGGGAATGGTCAATTGCCATCTATGAGTAAACCTTCAGAATCTGAGATAAACGACAGTGATACATAAAAGCAATTTATCCCAAGAATTCTCCTTCACTCTCCTGTCACCTCACCTAAAAGGGTGTGCAGAATTGATCCTTACCCAGCTGCAAACTGCGAGGATGCCATCAAGCCTGGGTTTAGCCCTGCTGCAGCAGCCATGGCAGCAAGACTTGCGTTTGCAGGCAGCTGTGCAGCTCCTTGTAGCGCGGCCGCTGCCGCCGTTTGCAACCCTGATGCCGTTACCATCACCTGGCTGGTCCCCATGGGGGAGGACAAGGGGGTGGAGGTTGTCTGTGTTGTGCTGGTCTCACTGGCACTGGATGCCTCTGAAGTGGAGGCTGAGGCAGAAGGGGAAGGACTCAGGGAGGGTGATGTCACTGCTGAAGAAGCTGGAGGTGCTGTTGAAATCACTGTTGCCGTGTTGTTGGAGGTGGTTTCTGTTGTGCCTGGAAGATTGGTTCTGGTCAGATCAGTACAAAACACAGACAGCAGACAAGAGAAACCCCTGCCCATCTGATCTCAGCTGCATGTCCAGCTGAAAGGGGCACAAGCACACACTTCTGTAGTACCAAGAAGCCTCAAGAGTTCAAATGGAAAGATGAAATTACACTTCCCAATGGGAGGCTGAGGAGCTCTAGAAGCCAGCAATGAAATACAGTATATTTTGTTTCAGCACCACCTGTGATTTTCGTCCTGGAAAAGTCAACTCAGTGGTCACAAAAACTGAAGCTTCCTGGGACAAGGACAAGTCTTGTCCTGGGACAAGACTGTCCTGGGACACCAGCGACCGATAGCGAATGACTCTTTTAAGAATTCAAAAGGGACAAATGGTAGGGGTTGATGTGGTGGCAGCAGAGATCAGCCCTTACCTGTGACTGACAGACTGGTGACAGCAGGACTGGCCAGAGGGAGCACGGGGTTGACAGTCAGGGTTGTAGCTGCACTGCTAGTCACAAGGCTTGGCGTGGTTGCCACCTGGAGGTCAAAAACGAATAAAACTGCTCAGCTGCTCAGAGTTACACACTAGACCTGGATTTCTTTCTTTCCACCCTCAGCTGAGGAACTTATCAGGGAAAACACTGCATATAAACTAATTTTCTTTGTCATTTGATTACTTTATCATTCAATGAAACAATCATAGCACCTTCTCTAATTACAAGCCATATCTTTATTCCTAATAATTCTGTATTTGAAAGGAGATACACCCCTATCCATATTGTCTCAAGACTGCAAGTTAGCCCCCTCTCTGCCACCCCACAAAGACAGCATCTTGTTTTAAAAGAGACACTCTCACAGAAAGAGTTACAAAATATATTATTTCTACTTTTTTCTTTTCTTGTTTAAACAGCTTTTCAAATCTCTTTCTCTGATAAAATTACATAAATGCCCCAGCATTAACAAAGGTATTTAGGGTAATGTGTTTATATGGAGAAGCAGAATAACATTTCACTTTTATTCAACCAAACTATAAGCTTTACTTTGATAAGTTTCCTTGTGCCAGAGGAAGGATCTCTGAATTTTAAAACATACAAATGGAGTTTTCAATTGTGGATGGCTTATTACAAGAAAGCTACAATAAACTGAAGACATTACAGATAAACACCAAAGATTTAAGGCTGGAGAAACTAGCTTATGAGGAAAAATGAAATATAAGGAAAGGACTTTTTATGGACAAGAAATGGTGTCCAACAGTAATATTTGAAGGCTGTTATACATCAATGAGAGAAATGAATCCTTTAGAATTGCCCAAGAGAACATAGCCAAGGATATAGGCTGAACATTCCTCTTTTCCACTCTCTTACCTTAAGTCTATTATCAGAGAAATATCTCTCATGCTACACATCCTCTTAGAGGGAGTCAAATGCTTCACGCATTTTAAACAAGACTGGGGCAACTGGGAGAGATCTGAAAGCTTTCTGCCCATCTCAAATAGTGTATGAAATTAAGAGGAGCTGGATGCACAGTACACCTCCCACTAATGCAGCCCAGCCACCACATCTGTCATCTGTCCAGCAAGCAGTTAAGGCCAAGGTCACCATCCTTATTTCAGGGCAGAGAATGACCTGGAATTAATACAGCTCATCCCCGTGGTTACAGTGAGTGACTCCAGCCAATGCAAAAGGAGGCTGTCCCCAAAAGGAGCCTTCTCCTCCAATCCTGCTGCAGAGCCCTCACCCTCGTGCAGCCAGGCTGCAAGTCACACTGGTTATCTAACCACACTGAAAATTCATCATTGTTCCTCACATGGCTAATTTGCAGTCAAACTACTAGACTAAGCCCAAGCATCCTACGGACACAATCTCCAGAGCTGACACAAGGAATCAACAAAGCACACAGTCAGTGAAGGCTGGGGGCAGCAGGGCTGGAAGATCCATTTGAGTAGCAGCACAGTCTTAAGAGAAGCTTAGAATGAGTGAAAACACTAATGAAACTCCATGATGAAAGGGAGACTGTGGTTAACACACTCAATTTCTTACATACAATGGCAGGTTATAGCAACAGGAAAATTTCTCTAGGAAAGCTCCTTTAAGCTGCAGTCTGAGGGAATTTGCACAGTTACTAAAACACACTATCATAAATCTCACTATATTCTGCTTTGGTAGCAAGGCATGCAACCTTGCTTTGCAACTGGGAAAAAAAAAACCAAACCAAAACAACAACAAAAATAAAAAAGACTAAGTACATTTAACACAGCCCTTCCCCTGAAACAAAAGGTTGCATGCACACACCCTGAGACAAGGATGAGGGGAGAGAAAAACACGTCACCAAAATTAATGGTTTAATGAAGTACTGGAAGGTATTAGCTACTACGGTGATGAGGGTGGAATAAATACTACAAAAGGACAGCTACAGGCTACATAAATTCCACCACATTCCTATTAGCATAGCTACTATGAAATCTAATAGCTACTGTTTCTATTTATGAAAACAGACCTCCATGGACATTGGTAGCAAAGGTGCTGAAGGAACCTTGATGCATGTGTTTTGTTACTCTTATTTTCATGAAGTTTGTGTTTACCTGAGGTAAATACAAGTGTGGGAAATTAATTACATGAGTATTAGCTAAACTGTTCTTTTGTTCCATGTCTTTCTTTTATATAAATAATTTCTGACTAGAAGTAACAACAATGGTATCATTGGATTTATGTGACCTAAGTCTCCAAATGATACAGAATCAAAGGATGGGTAAGATTGGAAGGGACCACAGTGGGTCCTTTGGTCCAACCTCCCTGCAGGCTGAGTCCTAGAGCACATGGCAACTCCAGATGGTTCCTGAGTATCTCCACTAAGGGAGACTCCACAGCCTCTCTGGGCAACCTGTTCCAGTGCATGATACATTTTACTGCTGCTCATTTACTGACCAGAGCTGCTAAAATAAGAGGGATGGGGAGAGCTATTAAGCACTTAAAAAACTACTATTATTTTATTAAAAAAAAAAAAAATTGGGTAAAAGAAGGGAAGTCCAGATATAAACTGGAGGTACTATCTGAAGTAAGTTCAAAGCAATAACCCCAAGTGCAAATTTGGTAGTCAGAATATTTCTTCATGAGCTGACTAAATAAAACACCCTCAGTGAAGGCCTGACTAGTGCCTGATTTGTAAGCATTATCTCTCAGACAGTATCCAGGTGGAACACTCAAAATGCCAGTAAAATATAAATATGTGAGAACAAGTCTGCCGTACAAAGAAGGTGCAGCATGTGTAGCTTCCACAGTCAGCACAGCAGAACTACCTCCACCAGTGATCTTTGTCAACACAGTTCTTGACTCTTACCAGTGAGGTTGGACAAGGGAAAATTGCTTTGATGGGTGAGCTGCTGGTTCCACCACTGCTGGGTGGGTTGATCCTTTTCTCCTTCTGGCGCCGGTTACAGAACCAAACGCGGATCACCTCCTTCTCCATGTTTAGCTGGTCAGCTATCATGGCGATCTCATCCGAGGTAGGCTTTTGGTTCTGACAAAAGAAAATGGTATTTGAAAAGCTCTGAAATTGCCTCCTGAAGTTCTGCATCTCCAGTAGGCAGAAATCTGAATTGGTGATTTAGATCCAGAATATGGTCAGTGGTAATGCAGAGACAAACCACAGTAGATGCTTCTGCCCTCCAGGAAAAAACCTCAAATTATGTGTGCTTAGACTATTGCCCCATTTATCCATCCTCATAAAGGGTAATGTTTAAACCTATGTCTGAGTATACTGGAATGCAAAATCACAAAGACAGTGAACTGTGAGAACCAGTGAGTTTTTCTGAGGGGGTTTGTGCTTGTTTTTAAAGTGAAGCAGATGTTGATGCACGTTTCTCGGCATGGCTTTTGTATTCCCCTAGTTTAGTACTAGCACTTTCCTAAATAGCACAGTAACAGGTTCACTCTAACACATATAATTGTTAAGTGAAGCTTCTCCATTTTTTCATAGGCTGAGCACAGCATCAGGACCACTGACCTCCAGGAAACTCTTCTCTAAGGCCACACGTATGTTGGTCTCTATGCTGGTGCGTTTCTTCCTCCTACGGTTCAAGCCTTCGATCCCTTGCCCTGGAGAATTCAGGGCACTTGGGCTGGAGAGAGTTGAATCAGATGAGAGGTTTTCTGAAAAAGAAGAAAGTAATACAAATCAGGAGATTTCATCTGAATGCAAGTGTTCTTCACCTGTGCAAGGTATGTTAAGACCTGCTCTGTATCTGTTCCAAATACATAGAGGCTTATGAAGATCACAGGCATTAATCACTGTATTTACAAATTACAACATGCACCTGAAACTAAAAAGCTACAAGTAAGCCCAGAGGATGCCCTCTGCTCCAGTATCTCTTTTATAATACCTATACAGAGTTTATATCCCATAACTCATTCTACTCCCCACTGACTTACTGCAAGCCCCAGCGTAAAGGAAAAAGGAGGACTTGATATCCATGAGCCACGGCTGAAAGTCACAGGCACTTATTAAAAAAAATCTGAGCAGCCTGAAATTTCTTTTACCCACTCTACAAAACACTGGAGGAAGAGAAGTTCATAACCATCTTCCCAGTGTTCAGTCTCCTCTCTCTGGACACCTTAGCAGATACTCAGTGCTACCAACCACTCTACACAGCAAGCAGCTCCCCCTCCTTAACTTCACCAGGGCTCTTAACCCCTAATCCTGTCTTTCTGGCTTCACAGAGGAGCAAAGAGAGAACATTTAACCCCACTTTGCAGCAGGAAGAGTAACCCAACCAAATGGCAAGTTTCAGCAGGGAATTTAAACAAAATTATTAATTGTGGCTGGAGTTCTTTCATTGCACTGGGGTTTGTGGGTGATAAGCAGGTGTCAAAGTTCACAATGCCCACCATTATTCTGATAGACTCAAATGGGCAAGTACTTTCTAGATTTTTTTAAATAGTAATGGCACCTGTAAATATGTGGAAAACCTTCCTCATACTGAAAACTCCACTGAGAACCAGCTGAGTTCCCTGGCAATAAATTCTGGAATCATTGGTATGCTTCTCCTGCCTATTTTTACTTAAAACAGTAGCCTCTAAAGTCGCCTGAATCCTTCTTCCAAAGATTTTCATGAATCTGAGTCAGAGCCAGAGACAATGGTTCCCCACTTGCAGGATGTGAAGAACCCCAACACTGTCCACAGTCCTGAACTTTACAGAGACAAGTATTTCTTCAGGCTAGCAGGAAAAAAGCCCCTATGACATTCCTTGCAGCACTGGATCCATCCAATTCTGCTGGAAGGTTTGGGGGCCACTGTCCTGTGGACTTGAGCACTCAGTATTGAGGTATTTATGTTTTCTATCACAGACCTACAACACCTAATGATAACCCCTGTCAGCACAACAGAATGACACTTTCTTTTCTCAATGCAGGACAAATTTTCAACACCGCATGAAATTACTTCCAAAATTTCAGAGAATGCTGTGGGTGCCAGCATAAAGCTGTCTCCATTTTGGTAAAAATAGGAAGGCACACACCATCCCTGCCATCTGTTTAACGTATCCATCAGTTTTATACCATGTACAATTGCATACTTGGAAGAAAAAACTGGCTGACAGCACTCTCAAACGCTTTCTCTCCTAACACCTAGCGCTACCACACAAGCTCCTTATGCTGGTAGGAGGTAAAAAAAGCCACTACCAACATTGGCATAGTGAATAACTTGTACCCCAGAAAAAAAATTAATATGGGAGGGAAAAAGCAAAACCTAACCCACAAAAAACTCTTCCTACAGGGAAAAAGATTATTTATCTGAACCCTTGGAGAGAGATAAAAGGAATGCACACAGGGGTATGGAAGGAGATGGATGCAATAAGCTCTGCCTACTGAAACAACAAATCATGCAACCCTCTCTCTACAACACATCTGAAAAAGAAAGCTAGAAGAGGATTAGAAGTTATATGCATTAACATACACGAAGGAGGAAAACCATGACACATATTGTACCTCATCCCATGCAATTGTTCAGCTGTCTAGAGAACACATTTCTGAAAGTTCATACTGGAACTATTTTGGATGCACATAGGCACATGGAAAGGGAACTGTGGACCCTTATTTCTACACCCTCATTTGTGCCACGGGCAGCTACAAAGGCTGGTAGCTTCATAAAACCATAAGGGCACAAACGAAGCAGCTTTTCAGAGTCCTACTGATTTTGGTAGGCTGGTGAAGAAATACACAGACTCATTCACCTGCATCATTGAGCCACTTTTCCAGAAGTGGCTTTAACTTGCACATGTTCTTAAAGCTGAGGTTCAAGGCTTCAAAGCGAGAGATGGTAGTTTGGCTGAAGTCATTTCCATAGAGTTTGCCCATAGCGAGCCCAACATCACCCTGGACAAAGAAAGAGAAAAAAGGGATTCACTGACATAGGCACTTCCAAAGCAAGGAATCCTGTCACATTCTGGTGTTCTCTTAGTGACTCCACTGCTGCGTGGGATTTCAGCTTCACAGAGGCTTTCTCAGTGCTACCAAGATTCACGCTAAAGCAATAATCATAAAGAAATGTCAAACCTCAGTCAGTTTAACCTTGCAACTCTTTCCAGGAAATCCCTGATGCTTTGTCTTCTTAGCATTATCACTGAGCAGCACATTCCACTGAATATTAACTCATAAGTTTTTCTTAGTTCTTTAAAGTAAGTAAAGGCCCTGCTCTCTTTAGGAGCAGATTTAAGTTTTTCTGCATATTTCACACCGAAGAAGGAAAGTTCAAACAAGCAGAAATGCAATGAATTCACTTTCCCAGATTTGTAGAAAATACTTAAGACAATATGTCTGCAAACATACATCACATTTAAATAGATGCAGAAATATTCTTATCTGAACTGTTAGTATCTTCTGAGGTTCAAACCAAATTTCTCCCCAATAAATACAAATTTCAAAGCAGACAAGAAGTTGAACCGTTTCAAGTAATGATTAACTGCAGTCTTGACTATCACTACCCATCTGCCAGAAAGCTATCCAGGAGATTTACAGGCAGATTATCATCTCTTTACATCTGTTACTGCTTTTTAAACTCAGTTTTAGCAAGTTATTCTGCTAGCAGACATTCTGCTTATCCTAATATTTATGTATGTATTATATAGCTATGCAGTATACACTTGGAAAGTGGCGTTTAAAAAAAAATCAATCCATTCTTGATTGTGGCCATTAAAAACACCATAATAGTTTCACGCTTTGTTTTAAAGCTGGAAGGTCCTGCCCTTTGAAAAAAAAATGCACTTATATTTCAAGTATACTATTTGGTCTAAAGTAGCTTTATTTAGATTTTTATTTTTTTAAGCACAAAACAAAGTATGAGAAGTCTGGAAGAGGAGGCTGAAAGGCTGGAGCACAGTTAGTGGAGTTTAATTGCGAATGGGTTAGTTGGATTGGGCATAAAGCTCGCTTTTCTCTGAGCTCAGCTCCACAACCACAGCTGGGTATGAGTACACTGACAGCATGCAGAGTGGCCACACACAAGCCAGGAAGAAAACAACCTTTGGGAAGCTTAGCAAATTGTGCAGGTTGAGCAAAGAAAACAATTTCCTTCCTAGAAGAGGACCAGAACAATTGGTTTGTGTGCCCTTCAATCAGAGGAAACACGTGGGAACTCACATTTATGCCTCTACTCATACGCCAGGATTCTGTGCATTTTAAAACCCATAAATCATTCCAAGAGAAGTAACGTGGATGCTCTTCTGGGTTTATGAAGAAGAAAACCTGGCTATGTAAACCATTTTAGAGATAAGTTGATTTATGTCTTGGCAGGAAAGAGTTATGAAATTTGCTCCAGTCCCCCAACTAAATTTAATTCTGGATTTATGTTGTTCTTACAAACATTTGCCATCTGATTTAAAATGAATAGTTAACCATTTCTTTGTCAATGCCAAAAGGTGGCAGCATTTCAGCTGTAGGCAAAGGAATTTACATATTGGGATGAGAATTTTATATATTGGGATGGCCCACGGATAGCATGGAACAGAGTATAAAGGCACTGCATACACATGTGATCTACTCTGTAGGTTGATTGAAGCTTTGGTAATGAACTGAAACTGATTATAAGGTACATCATTGTTGTGTGTATTGGTCTGTTAAGAAGCTCAGATGGTCTAGCAGAGGCAATACCTTTCACAGAATAAAAACAACATTGTCTACAATGTTCACTCACGTTGCTTGAATCTGTATTGAGCAATTAGTCCCAGGCCTGCAATGATGCTAAGGTGCATTTTGCTCATTTTGTCCCTGTATGTCAAACATGGAGGTATTTTTAAGGAAAACAAACAAAGGGATTTAAATGCATCACCCACATTTCAGGGTGGGAGAAGACGCAGAACTGCTGAAATTCAAAGCCTGTTTTATTGTTCACATGACAGAATGTAGTAAGTGATTAGTTTGCAATGCAAACTAAATCTTACAATTATTTTTGAAAGGCAGGGGTGGGGTGAGTCTGAAAAAGCTTACAGTACTGCTGGAAATAAATTTCTTTTATCCTCTGAAAGGCAGTCTATTTATCCAACTATAGGAAACCAAAGTAATCAGGGTCTCTAATTATCATCCAATTATACAATTAGGCTGAAGTTATTAGAACAGCCTAATTACACACATACAAACTCAGAGTAGGATAGGAATGACCAAATGTAATTTTATCACATTCTCAAGATTCCCCTTTTTTAATCTGAAAAGCAAATACTGAAATGTAAGCCTGAGCAGTTGTGTTCATTTTTCCTCACCATGAAAATTCATAACCGGGTCAATAAAGAAAGGTTAACACATAGCTTAAAAAGTCTAGTTGAGCCTTTATAATCATCTCACAGCAGGGCAGATTAAACATAATAATGAGAGATCTACACGAACCTCCTCTGTCAGGCTATAGGGAAGCTATTGTATTTTACCCTATTCTGTGCTGCTCTATTCGAGCTTTTGTGTGTGTCCATCACTTGTATTTCTGTGCCTCCCTCTAGTGGAAAGAGGGAGGGAAGGAGACACATGCCAGCAAAATGCACTTCATTTGACTAAGAACATTCTGTTCTTGACTTATAATTAAGATGCTGCCAGGCACTTTCATTATGAACTTTGATTTTTCAATTTAGGACTTTGCCAGAAAAATAAATCTGACTTCAGCACATACTTTCAGCTAGAGTAGATTTACTTATTCTATTCCATCACATATGTTGGACTGACTGCTCTGAGCTCGGACTTTTAAATACTTGGATTTTTGCATGCTCGCTCTTCTATTAAAAACATGCTTACGCTTAACCACAGACTCCTGCCAAAATTAATTGTTTACCTGGGGAGATACTTTAATTTTGCAGGGGAAAAGAAATAATTTTGGTATTAATAAGAAAGGACTCTTGGAACTAAGTTCCTTTCAACAGAATAATGGAACATATACATGCACTTTGTACTTTTAATTGTGGGCTTCATTCAACCACCTTCACTATGTTCAAGATTACTTTTCTTCTGCTCTATGGGTATTTCTGAGCTTTTAAACAAACCAAAACAAACCACAACTCCAGTTCACCCTTGTAAGGAGAAAACTTCAAAGGTGACAGTCCTTTCAGGTTTTGTTTAGGAACCTTAGCAAAAGCATTAAATACAGAAATCATTGATGTTTAATAGGAAAATACGCTTGAGAGATAAAAACCCTTTGACATCCAAAGCAACTGCACAGATGTGATACACTTTTTAAACACACAGAGCAGTTAATTGTACTGTATGATTTTTGGAACTTTGTACTTCTGAAGGCAGCTTTAAAGTGCTTTGTCCCATTCATGTCACATCCCATAGAATGAATAGTGCACATGCAATGACATCTGGAGCTGGTAAATGCACGTTTTCCCCTGCTGGGAAAATGGCTATGCTTTAAAACCAACAGGGAAGTAAGATGGATGTATGGCTTTTTCTGTTATTTCTCAGAAATCCCCCACATAAAGGCCAGAGCATAACCCTATTTAAGCAGGTTCTCCTAGGAAATGATGGAATTGTAGTCTCCCCCCAGACTTGAAAGATGAGACCTCAGGTTCCACACTGGCAGGCACTAAGGTACGCAGTCTCACCTGAGTGAATCCAAGTTTGATCCGTCTCTGTTTGAAAGTCTTGGCAAACTGCTCAAGCTCCTCAAGGTCACTGGGCTCCTCCAAGCTGGGAGTGTCGATTCGCTTTGGTGTTGACTGGCTCTGTGGAAGTGGCTGAATGGGGGTCGCTGCTATTGTGCGTGTTGGGGTTGCTGGCTATTGAGACAGCAAGGAAAGGATGAAAATCAGACTCAAGGGGATAATCAACAGAAATTAAATTCCTAAAAGGTATGTGATGTTCTTGTGAGAGAGGTCAGTGGATTGGACATTTCCTGCAATCTGGAAGTTCCTCCAATTTATTCACGTTCCTCTCCAGAACATGCAAACACAATCCAGAAAACTGCAATAGTATGACAGGCTTTTAAAGGTTCTGTCATAACCAGTTAAAGAAAAGTAAGAGATGTTCAATGTTCAACTTTCACTTGCTGCAGAAGCTGCTCAAAGAAAGGCTGAACACACTCTACTTGATATATTTCTATTACTTTTAGACACCTTGGCATTCATCCCTTTAAAAATTTTTAAATTGAATCTAGTGGTCTTGTGAGGTGGCAGACTGTCATCAGCCCAAAAGATTCAAATCTCCTGTTTCATCCTGGAAGAGTAAGCACACACAGATGCAGCAAACATGGCAGTTTCCTCCAATGCCATCTCTTGTGACTGACTCAACTGCTCGGGCAGAAAAGACTAGATTTACCTCTAACCCTTCCACCGACAGTCGCAACAATAAAATGAACATACTGGTGACACAAGAAATTAAGTAAAGGCAATCTGCAGAGAACTATTCATTTTAGGTCACACTTTTCTTCTATATGAAGGGTAATTTTCTAGGAAGTCTGTGGAAGGTTCACTGTTCCTGAACATTGGCATACTAAAGCAGTTTGTGATGCAACTACAACAAATATCTGAAAAAATATTACCATCTTGGAAAATGTTCAAAGGTGAACAAAATATATTTGGATCTGGTATTGCACAGTTCAGGCTTTATGTACAACAACAACACTGGAAACAAGTTTTGAGTGCATAGGTCTACCTCCTTACATGCCATGATCAGCTGAGATGTAGAGACAAATCATCTGCTCCAGTTAAATTCTAGTCAGTTTAGCTGTGGCTCTTCAGTAAAGGTGATTTCATACTCCTGTGTCCTACAGCCAGTTCTGAAACTCTGGACTCCTTCAGGGCAAACAAGAATAGCCTCAAGTCCAGGCAGCACTAGAGTATTATGCAAAGTCTGTGCTAAGGATCAGAAAAGGCTCTTCTAAAAGACAATGGCCTACATATAGCTCAGTCTTTACATAACTACTTATGTTGTTTTCCTCCTGGGTTAGTGCAGTGTTTTGCAGTGCACAGCAGATGGTAGAGGGAGGTCAAGATCTATAATTCCATTACTTGAGAAATAATGTAATCATATATGATCTTTCTAGGATTGCAGATACTTGTGTCACACTTAAAGGTTTTTAATATTTTTTAATTTACATTAATCATAGTGGGTAATTACTGCAATATATCTTCACTGATTTCACCCACTTTACATAATTTATTCTTTCTTAGTAGTTTTAATATTTCTTTTTAAATCCAAGAATAATCTTTAGTGGGGAATCATGCTGCTAGCTGAGGTATGAACTAGAGGTGAGACAAATCCCATTTTCCACACGGTGAATGAAAAATACTAGAGGTGGTGTAATAGAAAATGTAGTTTTCTAAGACTCTGATAGACTCAAGCACCTTACTGCAGACTAGAAAATTCTTGTATGTAACCGAGGTGGCAGGAAGATACTGTGTGATATTACATGGTATTTGAGAAACAGCATGCAGCCATGAAACTAAACTGCATAGTAAAACCCAGAGCCAAGCACAACTAAATTTACAGGCACATGCAACCTTAAAATTGCTTTTCTTATAGTCTTATAGAAAACTTAATCACAGAGCTCTAATATTTTAATATACATCTATCAGAATATTTGAATATTTCATTTCTAACAATCTCTTCAGTTTCACAGATGGTAACTGGTAAGACTGGCAATGACTTAGCAGTGATTGCAAAATAACTACACTAAAATAAAGATAGATTACCACTGCAATCTTCAGAAAGAAGCTTGTCAGTAATCCCCTTTTGGAGCTTTTGAGGGAGCTCACACCTTGCTCCTCTGAATTTCCAAGGAAACCCTACAGGAAATCAAACAATACTCTAGTGCCATTAACTCAAGGTATCAATCATGAAAATTAGCTAAAAACCCACTTTACAACGTTAAAGCCTGGAAAGAGGCACATTGGGGTGGGAGCTACAAACCTGAACTATCTAGAAAGACAAATGCACTATTAGAGCTACATCATCTATTCAGGTAACTAATACAAAGGGTCCATTCACTTGCCATGGTTTAAATCCCCTCAAAGCAAGTCATGAAGTGTAGGAAAAAGCCTGACCTGCGAGGCAAGGGTGATGCTTGGCTGAGACTGCAGGAGGTTGGCTTGGCTTTGCTGAGGTAGTTGCGTTAAGAGATTCTGCGCTTGCAGGAGACCTGGAGAGAGAAAAGTGTGCCTTTGGTTTGTCATTCAAAAACACCAGAACATGAAATGAGGTAAAACAAGGCTCTTGCCAAATGATGGGAAGTTAAAAAAAAATAATAATTGAGATGTGAGCTTTTGTTTCATCCTTGCATAGGTATCTTCAGACATCAGAGTTTTCAGCCCAAAACCCCCTTGCATTTCCCTGCAGTGTAAGTGGAGATGGAAGGGTAAGAGGGAGAAGTGTGTGTAAGTCTCCTCTGCAGAAAGAGTTGGTAATGATTTAGGTCATCCCAGTTCTGTGTCCATTTACTGCCTCTTTCAGCATGCAGAGTTTGGACACACCTCTTCTGGTAACCAAGAGCTGACCAAGAATTGTGGAGCCACATAAAAATACTGAGCACTAATGAGATCAAATTCAACGACTGAATACCTATCAAAACCACAAATTTGGCTTCTTGATCACCCTCCTTCCTCTCCAAACCACCCTATGCCAGCTGCCTAACAAGAAGAAAGCTTTCTGGCAGACTTAAGCAGACCACACCAGAGGACACAACAAGCCTAAATAACTCCCTCCTGGGTCAAATAAAATAGGAATCTTTTGGAAAAATAATTGGAATTAAAGTTTAGGTAAGATACTGAACACTGCTCAATTTTAATAAATAGAATAAACACTATATCGAATATAGGAAAACCCTGCTACTGTGAAAAGGTGACAAAAGAACAGTTGCAACTGGTAGAACCAATATGTATAATATGTTGTCAATCTATGAATTAATTCCCTTACAGTCCACTATTTGTACGGTTCATTAAATCTCTGAGGAAACTGAGATACATGCCTGCATCTAAATATTTCAACTAGAAGCTATCCTTTTTTTTTCATTTCTAATGCAAAAATGTATCTATTTTTAAGGGACAGAATCTTGACAAAAATATACCTACAGTTAGTCAAATCCCTCGATTTTACTGTGACAAATGTTAACTGTTATTTTCTAGGTACCTCCTGGCTACAACTATCAATTTCCACTATAATAATTAAGAAACCAACTAATTAAACTTAGACTTCAATATACCTAGTCCCTAAAACCCGGGGGGAACAACAGATGGATGGACTGCTATGCCACCATCAACTATGCACCACTTAAATTCAACATCATCAGCTGCCTGATCTACCTCTTAGCAGAATAAAGGCAGGGGAAACAGATTTTAGGACTTGATAAATACTGAGCAAGGAACTGGATGTTTTATGCGAGGTTAAGGCTATAAGAGACCTGGAAAGAGGGATTACTATGGTTAAAAAGGAGAAAACGTATCCTCAGTAAGGGATACACAACCACAGAAGAACGATCATCTGATAGCAATACCTGATTTTTGTTTTACAAAGAGCTGAATATGTATTTTAAACAGGATCTTGCTGCTATCAAGATGCTCAGGACCTACAGAATACAGCCAGCTGCTTATGTAACATAAAAGCACAGCACAGACAAAGATGCAAGTTTGCTTTGCACCACATCCTCAACATGTTCCAGCTGTGTTTTTGAAAAGCCACAGTGAGGGAACAGAGCTGCTCAAGGAACTTCCAAGACAGCCACCTACTAAAACTACACATTGCTTTTTACAATGCAGATATTTGTTCACTTGAAAGATGATTTTAGCTGCCCAAATCTAAATATTAATTAGTAAACAGTCACCTCTAAGTGCAGAGTTTTTGACCTTAATTCAGTGATAATGAATTTTGAACTGACAGCTTGAAAGAGAAAGGGGCAAACCCATCACACTGTCACTACAGAGTGGCTGTAAACAAAACCCAGGCAGCTGACAGTGATGATATTTGAGTTCTAGTCCACTGGTAAAACCATCAATTACAAGTTACTGACTTGTCCCATGACTGTAATCAGAGTAATTAGGATCGGCCTTTTGTGACTTTCTGTCCCCAGAGAAACCCCAGAGGACGCTTTTCTGGCATTAACAATTTTGCTAAAGAGCACAAGATGACTACACTCTTCCTAATTTTATTCTCACTCACATGGTCTCAAGTAATTATCATGGAATTATCAGTATAAAATAATCTGAATATGTTTCATCTACTCTGTTTTTACATAATTTTATCCTATGTAAGAGGTGCTGACACAAGGTGTCATAGGCAGAAACTGAAGACAGAACAAGTCAATTCAACCTGCAGCTGACTGAAGCAATGATCAGGGGATGGGGAAAGCAGCTGGACCATTTTGGCAATGTGTCTCTCCCCAATCACAGCCTTTTCAAGCAGCTGCCATGCACACACATTGGGCACTCCTTGGCTCTCACGGGTGGGCAGCTGCAGTTGTGCTCTTTTAAGACATGACTTGAACCAGTCTAAGCTTCTCCTTCATTTCTTGTCTGAGAAGAAATCACTGAGGTCCAAAATAACTTCAGTGACTTAACTTACAGAGTGCACAGCACTGCCTTTTCTAAGTAAACCCACATCTTTTAGGCACCTGCTGAGATCCTGCCATTTCAAACACTGCTGTTTCCTTAAAGACTCATACTGGCACCAATACTGCTTAAGCAGCTTTATTACTAAGAAGGCTGATGGGACAAAATACATTCTCAGCAGGTCTGTGGACAATACCAAAGATGGGGAAGTGGTCAACAGGCCAGAAGTCAGGTCTAGACCAGCTGGACAAACGAAACCTCATGAAGATCAATGCAGGAAAATACAATGTTCTGCGTGGGGGCTGGAATAAGCCTGTGCAGCAGTACAGGGTGGGCACTGGCTGGCTGGAATGCAGTCCCACAAGAAAAGGTCCTGGGGCTCCTGGAGGACAATCCGATGAACATGAACTGGCAGTGTGCCCTTTCAAGACAGCCAACCACATCCTGGGCTGTACTCACAGGAGTGCAGCCAGCAGGTTAAGGGTTGTGCTTCTCCCCCTTCATCTGGCCCCTGTGACACCACAGCTGGAGTGCTGCTGTCAGCCTTGGGTTTCCCAGTACAAGGCACAAGGCCACCCTGGATTTTGCACACCCAAGGCCCAGCAGAGTGGCTAACAGGCTGCAATAGGCAAATGAGCTGCTTTTTTCAGCCTGATGAGAAAACTAAGGTGAGATCCAACTGCTTTCTTCAAAGACAGAAATGGACTCTGCTCAAGGGTACACTGTAATGAGATGCAATGGATACCAGAACATGGAAAACTCCAACTAGATAGAGGAGAACAATTTTTACTTATTTAACATGATAGCAGTCAACTCTTGGGGCAGGTACTTGAGAATGTTGCAGAAACTCCATTCTTGGACATACTCAATTCAACTGGCTGAGGTGCTGAATAGTTGCTGTCATTGGACCTGTTTTGAACAATTCTACCTGGTGTCTAGAGGTCCCTTCCAACCCACATGATTTTTTTGAACCTATAAAAGCTGCTACTGTACCTGTATACTTTACAGAGGTTGTACTCCTAACCCTCTGGCCTGGGTTTTAAGAGTCTAGAGGTATTATTGCATTAAATATGGCACACAAATCACCTATGTGGCACTCTAAAAGAATGACTGTGTGGAGGCAGATAAGGATCTATGCAGAAATATGATAGTTTAGAGTCTTTTCTTTTTTTTATAGTTATAGTAAATAGATCTACTGTCGTTCAGGATTTTTCCTGTAATGTCTAAGAGTAGCATGAATAATGGTCCAAGCCAAAAAACTCTTCCTGCCAGCCAAGACTCCCCTAGGACTGATCTGGGGTTCAGTTCTATCTAAAATTAAACAAAAGATAAAACAAACATTCAAGCACAGACTTTTTCAGCATAATTTTAAAAAAGTTGGCCCAGAAGCATAATGCATAATTCATCTCAAACTGATCTCCCAAAAGAGTGAATTTTTTCATGTAAGAACTTGACTGCTTTATCTCTGCCAAAGCTGTTCATCCTCTCACTGGAAGTTAGCTTGCAAGACAAAGCCATTACATGACTTCCACATGAGTGAGGTCTCAAAGTCTGTATAACATGTATGAAAGAAGAAAGCAGGATAGAATTTGGCCCTGGCAGCTTTACAATTAAAAAAAAAATCATAAAGGCAGTCTTTAATAATAAATAGAAATAACTTGAGACTAGGTAGACCCAGTTTCAATGTTTATAGCTAATGAGTAGCTTGCCTTCCACATTTTCCTTTCTGGCTATTTTCTTTGTAAGTACTATTTCTAAATCTCATTGTGATACAGTCTTTGCTTAGATCTCAACAACTCCTGTTTGCAAGATTAATTTACATTAAACACAGCACCATTTCCCCCCTCCATTCAGATTTTTACTGATACAATTTGTATTAGCAATATCTCACAAGTAAAAAGGTATTGAAGTCACCTGATGAGGGTAATATTTTTAAGAAGCAGCTCTAATTGTAGTAAGGGATGTTAAATTGATTATTTTAGAGACAGCTCTACTAGATACAAGAAGAGATACAAGAGCTATAAAGGTACTACAAGGTGCTACATTCCTGCGGGTGACTTTAACAATAACATGAACAACAGTGGTGCTGAATAAGAAAACATTCAAAATTTCTATTTCCATTCAATCTTCTGCATATCTGCTGAGGCTTGAAACAATTCTTTCAGTTATGATGTTATCAATTGCCAGCTATGAAAAATGGGAACTTTAAAATTTGTTTCATACAAGCCCCTAAATAGCCAGAAATCGTGTGGAAAAGGAAGGTGACTACATTACACATATGGCAGTGGATTTATGGGGAAAATTTCCTATCTGCTGCTGGGAGCTATAATATGTGTGTTGAAGAAAGATGGAATCATAGCATCCTGATTATTGATTAATATTTTAGGTATTGAATTTCCTAAATTTTTTCAAAAGTTGGATCTCAGCTCACAACGTTCAACCCCTTCAAGAATCTAAATACAATTGCTGATGACTGCATTTCTCTGTATCCCTTTGCCTCTTCAAGTAAAACATTTTTCTTCACCAAATGTTTACATCTTCTACAATCTTGTTTAGATAAACTATTCTTCACTTATTTCCCTCAAAACCTTTCTCATTTAAAAACAGTGTTTCTCATTTACATGACTACATGGCATACACAAAATATGTAGCATAGTCTGTAAAGCAAGAAATTTCTTCAAGAATACATAATCTATACACAAATCTGAATTTTTATGTTCGTTATTAAATGTGTACATATATAAGTCTCCATGCAGCACCAATGAAGCATCAAAAAAAAAAAAAAAAGCCATTGGTTTTGAAGAAAACTCTATGCTAGTTTCTTCAGAATATTTATTACTTTATGAAGTTGACTAATGGAGCAACAGGACAAGAACAACATGGAAAAGTCAGCTGCAACAGCAAATAACAAAATAAAAATACACACTTTCTCAATCTTTCTCATAAATAATAATGTAGTGTTTGAGATCTTCTAACAATAACCATGAAACACTGCCAAAAAACCATATCAAAAAGTGATACAAGGGATATTATGACATACATGTTGCTTTACCATCGAGTGCTCATAAAGAAAATGAGATCTATTCAAGCATTTCAGTTTGGAAGGTTGTCACACACTAATGGCCTATGGTCAGAATTCAGCATATAAATCTTCCTACATTTTTGAGCTATTCAGTTGTCCAGGCTGCACATTACCAGTAAAACATGATGTCTCTCCACCTACACTGCGTCATTGATGACAGCAATATGCAGGTCTTAAATTGTAGTGAAGAAATAATTTTGCAGAGATGGCCTCTGGAAAAGGTACTGTGAAATTGTCATCTAGTACTTATTCTACTTCAGGAGATTTTAAACAAACAAGAAAGCCTTGCTTCCCTTCTGTAATGCAAACAACTCATTTTGGGGGATGAATACAATTTGCTTCTCTTAGTTTTCCCTTTTGTAAAGCATCTTCAGAGATATTTTAGAAAACCAGCAGAATTTAGCTGAAAAATGTAGGAGACATCAACACCAATGAGTTTTTCAAAACAGTGCTTTTGTGCTTGCTGTTTTCTTAAAAGAATTTATTAAAAAAAAAACCCAAGCACCTATTTTGAAGAATTCTTGAACTAAATTTTAGTACTTGGATTTCTTCTAGTACAGTATGTTAAGTTTACAAGTTTTGCTTCATTTTAAGAAAGCAGTACGTCACTAAATGCTTTTATGAATAGCCTTTCAGCCATTTTCTACCAGTGTTGGTATAAAATCTCTCCTAAATCAAGTCCTATTAAAAGGAAAGTAATTTTGACTAACCCTTTATTCAAATGTGAGAGCATTCAGACAGTAAGAGCCCTTCAGCGTAATGGAAAGCCAGTTCTATCCAAGTCATAGTATGTAAGAAGGAACGATGCATGAAAAAATTGAAAGGAACAGAAAAAAATGAGGTGCAAAGAGCTGCTTTATAGGACAGCCAGGCTCTGCAGGACTCTTCAAGCATAACAGGATTTGCCTTCTGAGCAAGAATCTTTGGATTACCAGACCTGAACAACTGAGTAGAGTTCATGTAGAAGAGAAAGGGGGAAAAAAGGCCATTGGAGTATATCAGCATAAGAAGCCATGGCTAAATGCAGTTTTCTGTGGGCATCAACAAATAGGGTGCAATCAGCACCATGATGCACTGCAGCCTGAACACATCAGTCCTCAGAACAAAGCTACTGTACAACAGCTTAACTGCTCTGACACAGCACCACCTACCACTGCCTTGCCTGTCTTTGGCATGTAAGTCACACCCAGTGCATTGCCAAAATATTATTATAAGAGCTGTTACACAAATCCAGCATTCTAGCTCTTTTCCCAGGGTGTTAATTATTATTTCAGTTTACGACAAAATTCATTGTACCCACTTTAGGAGCAAGTACTTTTCCATACTCCCTCAAGGACACTTGATTTGTAATCTTTTCCCAGTCTGTCCTGCTTTTGACTGAGATAGAGTTAATTTTCTTCTTAATAGCTGGTACAGTGCTGTGATTTGTATTTTGGATGAGAACAATGTTGATAACACACTAATGTTTTAGTTATTGCCAAGCAGTATTTAGAGTCAAGGAGGAATTTTCAGCTTCCTACACATCCCACCAGCAATCAGGCTGGGAGGCTCAAGAAGCTGTAGAGGGGGGACAGAACCAGGACAGCTGACCCAAACTGGCCAAAGGGATATTCCACACCACGTGGTCTCATACTCAGGATATAAACCTAGGGGAAAAAGTTGGCTGGGAGCCATTGCCTGGGAGAAGGCTGGGCATTGGTATGAACAACCTGAGTTTCACTTTCTCCCCTAAAAAACACTATGTATGATTTGTTTTTGTGGCAAGGAGCACTTACCCTGCTGCCCCTGCGGCGTTTGTGAGATGATGAACTGTGCTGGCTGCAAGTTGGTTGTTGGATGCACCAACACAAACTGTTGCAGGTTGAGATTCTGCTGCTGAAGCTGCTGCAAGTGCTGCAAATCCTTAAGGAAACGGGAAGGGGGAAAAAAAAAAAAGGAAGACAAAAAAAGAAAAGAAAAGAAAAAAAGAAAAAAAAAAGAGAAGACAAAAAAAAGAGGAAAAAGAAAAGAAAAAGAAAAAAACAAAAAAGAAAAGAAAGAGCTGTGTGTTAGACATGTAAGTCAGCAATGATTCCCAATATAAGATTTCCTATCAGCCAGCTACACTTAAACATTTAGAGATAAAAGTGGATGTCAAACACAGCAGAAGTCCTGCTACTGAATATCCTTTAGAATGGCAATTTGAATTTCACTCTCATTTCATAAAACCAAAGTTATTTACTAAATAGCCCAGCAAAGTATATCCAGAACTGTTCTGCTTTAAAATCAAAACAAAACAAAGAAATCAATCTCCCTTTCCCCCAAATTCAGGAGTTTTCAAATATGTTAGACTTATCAGCACAAAGATCTCTCAACTTATTTTTTGAGGATGGAATTCTGCTACAAATCAAGCATATTAGCTAGGAGCTATTTTGTTTGTAACAACAGTCTGCAATTACCATTTGAATCAACAACAGGAAAGCAAAATATTAGAGATTCCTTGTTTGCACTCTGGTTCTTCAGTTCAAATTTCAGAAAGTAGCTAACTCAATTAGTAAATATATTTCATTTGTTCTGAAAAAAATTACAATAAGCTTAATAGATATGACTATAATGAAAGGTTAAAAGGAATAATCCCAAACACTGCATTATTGTAGAACCCTACTTTTATGTACTTAAACCATTCAGGACTATTAATTTTCTGTAATTAAATAAGAGGTCTCAATGTAAAATGTTAATCTCTGAGAAACTGAGTTTTCAAGAAAAATGCTTCAACTTGACATTTAGCTGGAGAAGGAAAACAGAGAACTGCTTAAAAATATTGTTCCCCCTAAAAAGCCTTTTTCTTTTCATCTCCAAACAGGACAATAACAAGAGCAACTGAAATTTAAAAAGCACACTGTGAAGTCAGCCAACATAACAGTGGTAATCCACGAAAACAATCTAAACACTCTTATTGGACTTTTCCATCTTTCCAGGAAGAATCTGTTTCAAAATACTCACCAAACAGGTGGAAAAAAGCCTGAATGAAATACTTCCCATGCCTGCAACCTGCCATCACACAAACCAAACCAAGCAGACAAGAAGACTCCCCCAAAGCCCTGTTTCAGGGAAGTCATTCAGGTCCCTGTTTGCAGAGAAGCCGTGTTCTGGTGCAGCGGTGCCAGAAACAGTGCCCGGTGTGGCTGCATGGAGCTGCTCATCTTCACACAGCCCCAAACACACCTGAGTTCAAGTGAACCAGACTAACAAAGAGCTGCTCCTTAAGCTGCTCCTGGGACTGATGCAGGTTACTGAGCACTCCCACAACCTGCTCAGCCAGAGGATGGGACAGGCCATTCACTGCCAGCAGTGCATTTGGAGATGAGAAGTCAAGACAGACTTGGAGACAAAGAGAACTTCTTTCTTACACCATGCTGTTATCTGTGAGCTTACACTATTTTAAATCTGTTAAAACTGTAATTTGAAAGTTGCAAAAATCTCCTTCTGGAGATGAGGGGTGGGGAATGTCAGAAAGGAAGACTAGGGAGGCGGAAAGATTGGGAGTCCACTGATTTATGAGACCATAGACAGGCTTTATAAGAAAATGACTACTTAACCTGCATTACACAGACACTGGCCATCAATCACTTGGGCTACTTAGCCCTGTTAAGTCAAAAGCATGCAGTGTAATAATATGGTAGACAGACACCAGATAGATTGATCAAGCAATGCTCTTCAAGAAATGGAAACTTCCATTTTATAAGAGAACGGTAAAATTTTAAAAAGTGCCCATGAGCAAAAAAGTGGTTTTAAAGTCAATAGTATTGTTCACTTTCAGAAAATTGCAGAAATAATGCAACCATTCCAATGAAATCAAGGCAAATTTCCTTCTTGAAAGAGAGCAATAACTGCTCCAGTTCTATCCTGGAACTCCATGTTCCTTATGGCTTCATATCCTAATATCACATGGGTCAGAACTGCAAGCAAAACCTCTTACTTCTTGAGCTCAATCCAACATGGATCTCCACTCATCTATTCACTGATTTCAATGCTCAGCTGGTTACCTCTGCAGATTGTGCTGACCCTACAGCTCACAGGGGGTCCATACTGGAATGGATGTGAAGACTGGATGCAGAGTTGAAAACAGAAATGGAAAGAGCTGGGCAAGCTGATTCTGTGAACACTGGACAGAAGGAAAGGAAATAAAGAGAGGCTGCAGGATGAAAACAGAGGTAGATAAGAGAAAAAGCCAGAAACACAAAGGCAAGAGTTGGGAAGACACTGTGGAAGAAAAAAGTATCAATGGAAAAACAGATAGGATAAAGACCTCTCCCAATCAAAAGCAAACAAATGAAATCACCCCAGATGACCACGTAGATCTCAGATGATCTGAAGCACCCCCACAGGAGATGGAGTTACATGCAAGAAAGAATACAAAGAAACAGTGGCAGTGTATCTGTAAGATCAGAAAAAAGCTTTTTGTTTAAGACTATAGTATTCATAACACTGGCTACCCAGCCAAGACATGACAGCTCTTATCATCAGGCTCTTACACTTTAATATGAGAAAACTGTTTTTAAATTGAGGCCTCAGGGATAACTGATATAAGCAATCTTATTCTGTGCATCTGCCTTGGTAAATGGTATGTTGGCTAAGTCTTGTTTAAATACAGAAATATAATTCTGCAATGCAAAATGAAAATGATACCTCCAAGGCTAATCACTCCTAAACAGCCCTACCAGCCCCTCAAATGCATTTGAAATCCAACTTATTTCCACCTTGGGAAAGTTTTATTATTTAGTTAATTATACCATTACAATAAATCTCCCAATAGCAACCACACAAACAAATCTGACACTGTTTTCCTATACTGACTTTTTTTCCTCAGTGTTAAAACCTGTATGCTAGCACAAGCACATAGAAAGAGATGGAAAGACTTTCAGGGAGACATGCATGTCTTCTGGTACTGCCTAGCAATCTAGAAAGATCAAAACAATCCAAATCCTACCTCAGCAGAATAATCTGTCAAGTGCTATGTCTTGTTGTGAGGAAGATTTTTTGTTTAAAAAAAAATAATCTAAATTTCTAAATTCAATGCCATGATTTCCAATTACAGTTTCAGCACAAACTTAAGCATCTGTGTCATTTTGATATTTACATCATATAAATACAGAGCAAGGAAGTTTATAAATAACCCCAAAAGTTGATACACAAATGTTTAGTGTCAAACCAGGAGCAGCACAAGCTCCTCACCAGGCTGCTGCAGCAGATACCTTACATGAACTGCAGTGCACATTAAAGAAGTCATGCTTTTGCAATTAGTTAATTAAAATAAATATGGTAATCCCCCTGCTGCAGAGACCTGCCAGTTAATCAATTATTCAAAAACCATCAATTAAAACAAACATTCAGCTATTTGTATAATCAGCTGTATGTTTACAATAGCAACACAAACAAAGCTGAGCACTGCTTACAAATCCTTGCCAAGATGGATCAAAAAGCATGGTGCTATTTACCTATGAACCTAGATGGCAGATGTTTTCCATAAGTACCTCAAATTATATCCAACACCTGCACAATTTATGCCCTGCACTTTCATCATAAGGAGCAGTTAACAAGATTCACCCAAGCTCATTTATGTATCAAAATAACCTATCCTAAAAGACATTAATTGTAAAGTCAAACATTTAAGTAATTAGAAACATCAGAAAACAAGTACAACTTTAATTTGTTCTGCACATGGCAACTACAAGATCACATGTTATTTTTCAGAGAGCCTTTAGCTCACTCATGAGCACAAATCAGACAATGCTGCCTTCAGAAACTCTTATTTGACAGCACATGCCTGATCTTTTCAACTCCTCTCAAACACTTCTCTGAAGATTTTCTAAGTTCTGGAGAAAAAGCCAGTACAAAACTAGTAATTGTAAATGCTTCACATATTTTCAGAGCTTCGCACTGAGATGGGAGAGCAGGATTAGAGACACCTCACACAGGCATCACATTGGTATCCACTGCTTTGGTGGCCTATTTGACAAACCTAAGGCCAGACAGTTCAAGGTACAGACTTTGTTAATAGGAAATTTTAGGCCACCACACTTCAGTGAAGCAGACCTCACTATCTTAAGCTGCACACCTGGAAGAGGAGAGGCACACACCTGTGGATTGCTTACATGTATGTTAAAAGACTCACAACCCATCAAATGGGAACTCTGTGACAGGTGCATGGAAAGATGTCAGAAGCTATAACCAACAACTCCCTTGACAAGGACATTCACCATTATCAAAAATCTGTCTGTATTATTGCCTACAGACAGTCTTAACAAAATTAAGATACGATCTTGAGAATTACCAGTTTCCTTGAATGCTACATCCTTCAGTCATCTCCATGTCGTGCCAGTGAAATGGAATCCTTTGCTAAAAAAGGTGTTATTTGGTGATGTGACTTCTCACAGAGAAGAGTTTCAGTGGGAGGAATCTCATCAACACAGCAATATCAACACAGGCCTTTTAAAGCCAGGATGGCACCACTCTGGCCTTTCTAAGGACAGCCAGAGGGGTCAGAACTTCTAGACCAACACCACAAAAGTTTGTCACTTCAGCTAATGAAAACCTGACAGCACAGCCAGGCTGTTATTCAGCTAGTGGACCAGCACAGTAAAGGACTGAACATTTCACCACTGGACTTCACAGACAATTGTAAGATTTCCATTCTTGTCCTTAATCAGACCTCATGTTCACTTTAGACACTTCATCCTGGTTGAATGCAAGAGAAAATAGCCTGAACAGAAAGCATCAGACAGGCTTAAAGAATTTGCTCACTCTATGAAGCAGCAACTTTGAAGATTATATACCCCAAACACTTTGCACTGTTAGACTAAGAAAACTGATACTATGTACCAAGAGCTCTAATCTATAGAAAGATGGACCTCAGCATGAGCAAGACAATCACCTACTCATAGTACTCAAGGTGTCTAAGCTGCACATTTGATTATCCTTGTCCACAAGTCTAAGGATTTTCCACACTACATACACTAAGCACAGAGTTGGTGCCACTGCAATCTCCACACTGAATTAAGCCAGTCTTGGTTGACCCAGCTGGTTTCCTACTGCTTCTAGTAAGCAGAACATCCACAGAGAGCAGCTCTTCAGAACTGACAAGTCTTTAGTACCAGACCGTGAGACTGGACAGATTCCAACACCAGACTCATTCTCCAAGTTTTTCTCCAGACACACAGGAGTGCCCATTCTTTGTCATGGAACTCGCAGCATTAAACACCAAGCCAAAATAGCAGACAAATGGGTCAAGCCAAACTGCCATTCTTCAGCTCTATCATTTTGCTTCTAACAAGCACCACTTGGGTCTGACAAGCATCCTTTTTAATACACAGCCATCACTTCCCATCCATACAGGTCTCAACAAGTGCAACTTCTGTGGGCATCTTTCCATACCCTTTTTTTTCCTTTCTCATGCTAACTACAAGGAGGAAAATTCAGAAAACACAACATCTACTCCGATTCTGGTACAAACTCAGAAGCCCAGTGAAACTGAGGAGCAGCTGGCAGGCATTCCTTGCTAAGACTATCAAACTCCAACCTCATCATCCAACGATGCACGAGGAAAGCCTAACAATACTCGAGGACTCTAGAAACTCACTGAGCGAGGAACAGCAAATTTTATTCGAATGGCGCAATCAGTCAAAAACCTCTTGTGTTCTCCACCCTCTCAAGCCTCAAGGCTCACCTGTGCAATCTGTATTGGCTGAGATAGAGGGATCTGCGTCATCGGCGTCGCAGCAGAGGCCGAGATGGTGGCACCAGCAGCGCTGTGCTGCTGACTGGCTGAGTGCTGCACTGCAGCCGCCAGCAACTGGGCCTGCGCCTGTTGGAGCAATAACTGTTGCTGGGCTGGCGTCAACGTGAGCTATAAACAATTAGAAAACACAGCCATTAATAACGGGAAGAGCCACTTCAGCTACAAAGTCATTAGATAGCTCAGTACTAGTTATGTTAACCAGGCAATCCTAGGGCAATTCCACTAACTGGCCAAGGGCTCTGGCCTTAAGGAGGGACAGCTGGCTACTCAACACAGCGTGGGAATCAACCTACCACAGGTCGGACACAAACCAAACTGCACCACCACCAACATTTGCACTTACTGGAACCTACAGAACCTAACTCTGCTCCTAAGTTTTCCTCACAACTCTACCAGGAGTTTCAGGGAAAAAGCAATTAAGTAGCAAGCAAAAGAAAAGAATCAGTATTGCCAGGATTTGAAAGGAAATTTACACCCAGCAGAACAGCAAGTGATTAGCCAGATGAATGTGAAGCAGGAATGCTGGCTATGGCTACTGAACAAACTGATAACACCCCAGCTGCTTCACATTAGCATGAATCCCTGCCATATTCCATCATTTCCATTATGCCCTAAGATATAAGTAAAGAACATGAGCACCATTTGTTTCTCTCCAAGTCTCCCCATCTGCCTTTTTTTTTTTTTTAATAGAATAGAGTTGGCAACTTTACATCCCTTCCCTTTCCCAAACACACATTATCTCTGTGGAACAGGTGGCAGCAGTCTCTCCTTTACATGTAAATGAATCTTGATGCCCATATTTACTACAACCCGTATCTGCATAGGCCTGGAGTTTTGAATGTTTCACTACAGCAGACAATCATGAATTAAAACAAACCAGTATCTTCTGAGAATACAAAAAAATAATAAAATATGCCAGGTTTTAACAACACATCGAAACAGTCTCACTTTTAAAACTTTCAATGCTTAACGGAAAACTAAATAGGATGTTTATTTGCATATTAACATAAGAGGAGATTTAACAATTGAGCCTGAGATTAGAAGTCATCATTTCATTCAAGTGTAGGGATGATCTAACCTAACACTTCAAATCATAAATATATTGTTGGAGCAACTGCCCTAAGCTTATTAACACACAAACTCTTATACTGCAAAGCTGATTATGTGGAAGCAAATTCTTTAACCAGCTCATTCACAGAACTTGCTCTTTTTTGAAATGACTGCAAGCCTTTACAACAATTCAAAAATACCAGAAAGTCTAAAACAACAATTATCTCATATATACTCCTAAAGCTTTGCAATTAAAAACCCCTCAAAATCAGTAGGTTAAAACAAAAGGGTTCAACAGGCTTAAGGAAAGTACAAATAGAGTTACTTAAAAAAAAAAAAGTGTTTGAGAAGATGAAAAATTAACAATTCCCATAATTTTTGTTCTTCACCCAGCTGTAAGGTTCAGTCTTGTTCTCCCATGCCTCATTTTAATCTTGAAAAAAAAATTCCTCTTTACGACATCAGTGACTCTCATTTATAATTGCTGTAAAACAACAGATTCTAATTTCATTGCAGAGTCAAAAGGGATACTGAGAACAGAGAGAAAGAATTCTTTGTTGCTCTTGTTCGGAAGCAAACACTTAGCGACAAACCCCAAATATTAAAGTCTGCTCATTTTTCTAGGAAAACACTTTCTGTTGCCACTTCCACTGAAGTTCCTCCTACATTAAAGGAAGTTGCAGTGCCCCTCAGTGATACCTGTGTGGGACTGCAGCATCCCTGGGTAACTCTTACCCCGGTGATCTGTCCTCCGGCCAGCATGAGCTGGGTCTGGGGTATGGCCGCCTGCACTGAAGGCTGCTGGGAAGGCTGGCTTGGCTGCTGAGAGTCCCCAGATTCTTCATTAGATTTAGACTAGTCAAAAAAAAATACAACTCTTTATAGTGTAAAACAGATGTTAATGTGTAACGCTGCTATCTCAACACTGCACAATAAAAATCTTTCATCTGCATACGAAAAGCCCTTGGGTTTATTTTAAGAGTGTGTTTAAGCAATGGCTCTGTGTGCCCACCATCTCAGCTACGATTGCTGAAACATGTCTGTAGGTAATGCAGTTTAAACAAAACAAAGAGACTCTCTGGTCTCCTGCAACTCTCTGACATTATTTTCAGGTCTCACTTCATTTTACGCCATGCAACTGAAGCTGACGCTACCTTTCACTATGAAGAAAGAGAAGGTTGTTAAAATTATTCATTGCCTAAAATCCTGAACAATGGAATGAGGGAAAGGAGATTGTGTTTCCATTTTCTCTATCTCCATCCTGTACCTCTAAGTCATCATACTGTTGGCTTATACAGAACCTTTTTGAAAAATCCTCACAGGCTTCTCTACCTGCAGCAAAATATATTATAGTGCTTTTAAATACTCAATGCATTTATTTAATTGGATACTGCTTTATTTTTAAAAGATTCAAGTTTATTTTGATTTATTTTTGTGGTTGGTTGTTTATTTTTTTAAACAGAAGAAATTGTGAAGACACGAGGGAGGAAATGCAAGTGCATGAAGAGGGGGAGAGAGTTTTATGATAATTAAAACTGGTTATGCAGAACATTACAATTCTGCATAGATTTGCATATTTTCCACCACCTGTTTTGGGGACTGCAGAGCGGGCTAATTAACATAAAGGCTCTGATTAATTCTGCCAGTCATTGAGCGATAATTACAGCACAGGACTGTAAACATTCTGCACTGGAGATACAGCCTGTTTGCCAACATCTCTCTCAGGGATGGAAGTTTACCATGGCAACCAAGGCAATTTTCTGCCTCCTTCCTCTTAGAAAGGAAGGTCACTATACCTCCTCTTCTTTCCAAATTGTTATTATGTATAAGTGGTCCACATTCTATTGCATTTCATGTAATGCACTACCTACATTCTTTAATAACATGCAATACTGAAACCAGTTTTCAATAAAACTGCATCCCTTGCCCCTTAATATACTACAGAGAGGAAGTAGACTGTTAACAGATAAACTGAAGTGTTCAGCATCATAGGAAAGTTTGAAAGCTTTGCTGTCTCACGTACATTATTAAACAACAATTACTCTGACTTGGAAATCACTGTGTGTTATTTACACAAGCAGTCTGAACTAGCCACATTACATAGCTAATGCTACGTTATATTCCTATATTCAGTTACCAGAAGTAAGGACAAATTGCAAAGTAACACTCACTACGTGTTTAAAGCAAGTTAATGAACAGAAGAACATGAAATATTCCTGGAGTTTTAAGGTTTGCATGATACCACAGCTGACTAAAATTCAGCATTAAGTTATGGCCACCCCATGTTTTAAACAACTCCAGAGCCTGAATGCTTACAAATCCTGAACCTGATTTACAGTTGCAAAAGCGTTATTCCTTCATACCTATCACTTGCAAAACCAGCCAGACTGAAAAAACTGAGTAATGCATCATAGGTTAAGAACTATCTCTACTGATGCTGTTGGGGATGAGCGAAGGATGAGCAGCAGAAGGTAACTGTCTTTACCTGTACATTTAAGGACTGAGCAGCAGCCTGTAAACTTGTTCCAGCGAGCTGGACCTACAACAGTGCAAAAATGGAAATGAAATAATGTAGAATCCACAGAAAACTAATAATGTAAAAAGAACAATCTCCCCACCCGCATTCCAAAAAAACTCCCCCAAGAACAGTGCATGCCCCTCTACCACCTGAATCAGTGGAATAGGGGTTGTACTCCAGGCTGAAACAGATCTGTAAGATTCTTTCATGATGTTGTTTATCTACCTCTTACTGTAGGTATCCCTGCCTAAGGATGTAGATATTACCATGGATGGAGTTGAAACAGAGCACATTGGGGTGGACAGGCCAACTAGTCCTATTCCTGCTGGAAAAATCCAGGCTTCAGGGCAGGGCATTAAGCTCTACTCATCATCCTACTCCCATTTCAGAATGGGTCTTACCCCAACACTGCACTCACCAGCTTTCTGATATGAGCAAGTAGGTGCACAGCACAGAACCCAGAGCATAACCACCCTCCCTCAGATTAACCCATTCAGGTATTTGCAGCCCTCAGCCACTGAAAAGAAGATCTCAACACAGAGGACTGGAGACACTTTACAGAGGCTCTATTGATTCAGGTATACTTAAAACTTGAATTCGATGTTTGTAATTAACAGGCCCAAAGGTGGTCTTGTGGGTGAGCAGCAAGGAAAAATGGATGATTCAGACAGTGAGATTTTTGGAGTGCTTTTTTATCTCTAATGAGGAGTTCCTCTGTACAAACAATGCTGTATTTTCATTTACTGAAACCCATTTGAATCAGTCTCGCCTTGTTTCTACCAGCACCCCTAGTTATAAAGAAGGAATGCTCTGTAATTAATTACCAACACTTTCAAAGGTCAGAGTAACAGCCTGTAGAGAATTCCATCTCTGGCCATGTTTGAAAACCACTGCTCATTTGAAAACCAGGTGACATGTAAGGATACAATAACGCACAGCAAAATGTAGCACTCTTGCCTCTAGATGGAGGACCTCTGTATGGTCCCCACATAAAAAGTCCACATATTTTCAAGCACAGGAAAAACTGCGGTACATAAAATTAATAACTGAATATTTTGAACAGGCAACTTTGGAAGAGTCACCTTGGAAATATTTCCTACTGCTTTAGATGAAGGTATTAGACATACTAAGCATGATTTACATCTAAGCAAACACTCCCAGAAAAGCCCCTCCTCATCAGAAGCAAAATACAGTTTTTACAGTTGATGTAATCTGTGCTTTTACCATGGATTAACAGCAGAGAATAGCCTCAATAACACCACCTGCCATCCAAACGATATACTCAAAATAATACTTTAAAATTACACAAACACCACATAAAAGACTACAAATATATATTGATTGCTCAGGTACAGCCAGCACATTCCTGAAAATCTCTGTGAATGCAATTTGGACATCCCTTTCACCACACAGCCAACATTTCCAAATTGGAAATTAAACTGTACCTGAATGCTGCCTACAGCCCAGTATTTTGCATTAGTCTAGAGCAAAGCACTGTGTGTTAAGGTTGAGTAACACCCCACTAACAGCAGCCTCACTAGCAGAGGACAGTTTGACAATAGATTCCCACACACCTGCAGGTGAATAAAAGAATAGCTGAGATTTTCCTTTGAACCAGTTTCAAGAAATGAATCACACTTTATCAAACATGAAGTTATAAAGATCCTGACAACTGTTTAAATAAATAAATTTCCAAAGCAGGATAAAGCACTGTGCAAAACCCAATTACTGTCCTGGGTCAATCTATATAACAAAACGAAGACTAAAACAAACACACAGAATTCTGCAGAACAGCTGTATCTGTCTCCATGTTAAACACACACTGGCAAGCCATAAAAACTAGTCAGCTTCTCTCCACATAAAGGCAGCCTACAACAGCCTATTGGTTCAGCAAATTCAAACAGTGGCACTCCCTTAGTCCTATATAAACCAATCTGCTAGGAAAATTGCAATTATGTGACAAGACGTGTGGAATGTTCCATACAATAAAACGGCAGTTCAGAGCTCTTAAAAGAGGGCATAAAAGCTTCAGTACTTCAATTATACCACAATAACTGTGCAACCTCAGACCTCAAACATTCAAGGTCATCCAATTAGGTACAGTATTTTAAAGTTTAACTTGGTGCAGAGGAAGGGAAAGAAATTAGGACATTTGTTTTCATACATCAAGTGCGAACAGATAAAAAAACTACAAAAAAATGCCCCTTATACTTCTCTTCACCTAGGGATGCCCCATTTTGCTTCAGCCTGCATCTGAAGTTCAGCTTTGATTCCCTAAACACAGCAGCAGCAGAACAGAGGGATAGTATTAGAAGTCTGAATATCATCTGACAAACAGGTCACCAAAATAACTTTTTGTAAAAAAAGAAAACCTCACAAGCCATATATGCTTAGTAAGTACAATCAACTTTCTTTCTCGTTAATCTGTAAGAGTGAAGCATTTTTAACTAGACAGTAACAGTTTTGGAACCTTGGCGGCCATTGGGCCAATACAATCCTTTCCTAAAAAATTTAAATTTTGTCTTGCCTTTCAGCGTGGTATCTCTATTAAGGTTAAAACAACAACAACAAAACAACCAAATAAAAAACTACTCAAAACCACACCACAACACTTAGGCATTCTCAAGTCCCCAAAAATGTGATTTGTAGTTCTCCCAAAGAGGTCTCACCTTATCTTGACATGTTCTGCAGCCTAATGCAATGAAGTGAGTGCCACAATTAGGACTTTTTCCCATCCACGCTCATTAACCAGGTGGTGTACCCATATCTATGTTCTATCAAATGACTCCCCATCATTCAGAGAAAGAGAGAACATGGAACACACCAGGGCAGCTGAGTCTCCTCTGTTTGAAATGTCTCTTCTCTTACCTGATGAAGGTGCCCAAGGAAGGCCTGGGCCTGGGCTGTAGAGATTGCTCCTCCGACAGGCACAGGCTGCTTTTGAAAGTCCAGGCCATTTGTTTGTGTGCCTGGAGAAAGAGAGATATTGAAAATTATTAATTACTGCTTTTAGTAAGTGGAATAAGAATTAACACTCCAACTTTCCTGCTATTTTCTCAACATTATATAGTAAAAAAACACTCTGAAAGTAACAAGAATTGCGTTTTTTTAGTTAAAGTGGAGTGGGAAGCAGAGTCGAGGCCTTGGTAACAGAGCATTTGTCAGCTGAACAAAATCAACATCGTATTTTCTTTAGCTTCCATCATCTATTTGTGTACCCTGAAGGTACTTAAAAGATGTGCAGATGTGGTACTTAGGGACATGGTTTAATGGGGGACTTGGCAGCATTAACAGTTGGGCTTGATGATCTTAAAGGTCTTCTCCAACCTAAACAACTCTCTTGATGCCGAGTGAAGGCTGACCTAGGACAAAGACTAGACAGAGCTAAAGAATAAAGTAGGGATTTTTTAGAAAGCCTCAATGGATACACCTTGGGCAGCACAAGAGCCCAGCCAGGGCTACACCCAACATGAACCAAAATGGTCACAAAAATGGACAACCAGTCACAGGGTCTCACACTTTTATAAGTTCTGGTCCATTTGCATATTGGAGTTAATTGTCCAGTTACAGCTTTAGCTTATGAAGTCCCATCCTTCTTGTTTTTCTCTCTTCCGTTGTTTGTGCTCTTGGGCCTGAGATTTGGATCATTTGTCCTTGGTCCCCAGCTAGAGAAGGAATTGTTTTGTCTGCCTACTCTGTGAAGAGAGCTTACTATCCCCTAATATGAAGCTCAGAACTACACACTAAAGCAGCACAGAATCCAAAAATATAAAAGCTAAAACCTGAGATATCACTGTGACCTGTGTTTTTATGTACAGTACTATGCCACTACACAGTTTGAGAACCAAATGGGTGCTTGCTGCTATGATTAAACTGTTTCCATTCTCCATGCACCCTCTATCCAATAGCTGAAGACTAACTTCAAGTTCAGAAAGTTCCAACAAGTTCATATAAAAGCCACCTTCCCTAAAAGACAGGTAAAGTAACACTTGATGAAAACACGAGTCCCATGCATACACAGCCACAGTTTTACTTTTCCCAGAAATTACTCCTCTACATTTCTGATAAAGTTTGTTCAGAGGTCTCATTAGATAAGCTAACTGCCTGGGCTTGCTTCTGCTTCTTCACTTACTCGCATATAACTAAAACCTGGTTATTTTCCTATATTTTTGCAGTCTTTTCCTAAACT
Source organism: Leptocoma aspasia (assembly GCA_013399835.1). Classification (NCBI taxonomy): domain Eukaryota; kingdom Metazoa; phylum Chordata; class Aves; order Passeriformes; family Nectariniidae; genus Leptocoma; species Leptocoma aspasia. The sequence continues at coordinate 9,979 of VXAX01002252.1, read as the reverse complement.
GCTTGGAAGATATGAAAACCCCCCAATTATCACAAAATAACCTGGATGTGAGAAGAAAAAGGAAAAGAAGAAAAGAAGTATTTTTTTGTTTTGTTACTAGCCACAGTGGCTAATAACAGGAAGGGAGACTCCAAGTGTGTTGGGCTGCAGGGAATTTCTAGAACAGATGATGCAATCTTTAAAATTGCGTGACTGAAATGAAGCAAAACCAGCTTTAGACTTGCATGTTTATTCGTCATGACAATCAGATTTTGTTCAGTGCCCACAGGCAGGTGTGCATAGTAACTCCTACTTCAAAATCCCTTCCCTCATCTACATTCTTTGCCATAAAAACCTAGGTTATCTATTGAGCAAAAGAGTCACAGCTGTTGAACAACAACAGGTGGTTGCTATTCCTTGGAAATAGCTGCAAAAGCAAGCAGGCATAAAATGCGATTAGTAAAATAGACTGTCCAATACCTCACACTGCTATTTTGACCTGCAAACAGCTTACACAGGTAACATTTCCAAAGACTGAGTCATTGTTCAATTAAACACAGACATGATTATCAAACTTTCCACCATCCATGTAAAGTATACCTAAAGGTGGCCCTTTGATGCATCTTTGGTGGGAAGATTTGGTCAACTCCCAAGTTTTCAATTCTATGCTTTGGGCCAAGGGTCAAACTTAAGAGACATACATGCAGCCAAAGATCCACAGATGTGTTTAAAACATTCCAATTTTAAACTGCATCAAATTATTTTGCTTAATTAGTCTGAAATTTCAATTCAAAGTGAACGTAGGGACTCTCACTGGATTGCTCTTGAAGGAATGCAACTTGGTTGCCTTTCTCCAAAGAATGGTATATTAAAAGGCCTGCTGGAAAGAACCAGAAGAATCTCATCTATCTTCATTCTTTCCAGTAAACTTCAGAATTCTCTCCATACGGAAACACAAGGAACTGAAAAAGATTTTATATCTTTTTCACAAAAAGTGAAAAAGATATAAAATTCCTGAGAAATAGTTATCATAAGTCAAAGGAAACAACCTACCACCTCCTCATTTAAGCAAAGGTTTTGAATTAGTTTTCAATGGTCAGGGAGTGAAAAAAATACAGATAAGAAAACCAACTGAAGGGCAAATACTTCTCATTCCAATAGGAAACTTGTGGGGGTTAGAAAAATTATCTGTTTCTGAGAGAACCAGCTGCAGGCCTCACCTTAGGTAAACAGGTGAAGCTGTTCTAGTTAACTATCTTCCAAAAAGAGCCTCAAAAAATCATGATACCATATTAAAAGAGCACTACTGGGCAGGTGTGCAGAAGAAATGCTCCAGTTAGCAGTTCTGCTGACTCTTAATATGGAAATCTGAAACAAGCCTCTTAGGTGATAGTTTAGAACAAAGCAAACTTCAAGACTGAGCTTAAAATCCTCATGGCTCCCAACAACCAACTTAGATAGGCATCAAGAGAAAACAACATTTTTTTTAAATTCAGTCTTGAAAGACATCAACTCCCTCTCCCCAGGCCTCCCAAAATCAAACACAGGGTGAAAAACTCCACATCATATCTGTTTACTCTCTGTTCTACCACTTGCATCTTAAACTTTCTTTGGTGTTTGGAAGCACAGTGTCTCTTCCCCTCTGGATGCAGCCTAAATTTTGGAAGGAACTCTACCCTGGCTGCTTGCATTTATCACAGGATGTCTGTGTCTTTTGAAGAAGAGCAAGGAAAATGAAGTGAGTCCAGCATATGAGAGGCCTTGCTTTTAAGGTGTTCAGAAGGATGTGGCACCACTCCCATGGAATCCAAAAAATCTGATAAGGAGCTGGAAAATGGAGCTGCCAGAAGCAGAAGGTCAGCACACTGTAAGGACACGAAAGGACTAGGATGCCACTTTTGCTCAAGGTAAGAGTTAAACACAAAATCCTGTGGTGAGTAACAGACATGGCAGATACAATCACATGTATCATGATTTTAACAGTCCAGGGTATTAATGTATTTTCCATCTTCATCCCAACTTCCATAACTGCTAGAGCTTGCCAACACCAAAAACAGCCCAAAAAGAGTGGGAACTCTCCATGTCCCATCTCTCCTTTCTTCTTGGTTCCAGCTCCATCCTCCCTGTCCTGCCCCTTCTGGTGGCTCACCAATAGTCTGTTTTGGTTTGGGTGCTCTGCCCCCAGCCAGCTATGGGATGAAATTTCACCCTTACAGTCAAGGTCCAATGTAACCCAAGCATGTTTAAATTCTGGCATAAATTCAGCCGTGTGCTCAGCTACTTAACAGAGTTGGTCTGGATGAAGACTAATACAGTGCTACTGCAGGGAAAGGAACAGAACAATAGATACTGAATGTGGGTTATTGTATGGCATTTTGGAACTGTACCTCAAGAGGGTAAAGGCATGACAAAGCAGAGCAGGCAAGTTACCACTGCACCTGCAGTCAGGAGAACAACTTATTCTCTAAATTCCCAATTATAATCATCAGACTTCAGCCTGAGTTTGTAAACTATGTTAGAAAGGGAGAGGGGTGAGGAACTCCAGATCAGGGGAGATGTGAAGTAAGGTGCAAGGAAGAGCTCAGGAAGGGAAGGCAGCCAAGGAGAAGATTTCAAAACCAGCTAGAGTGGGTATCTGCACTGTGCTCTGGGAGACATTTCCCAGCACCACCACCATACTTTCCCTGGTCACCTCTCTCTCCCCCCCCTCTGCTGAAAGACAGAGAGATACCCCCAATACTCAGAAATTGTTGTTTCCCTATCCACATTTCCTAATACCAAGTTCAGCATTGATAATTGCCTGATTTTAGCAGTTGAAAAATAGTTCATGGTCTCTCTCCTACAGACTTCCTTCTTATGGAAACTGGAAAATCAATCTTTGGAAATGAAGCAATGCAAACAAGTATCCTTAGAATCCTTTCAAATACTACACTTACGATAACTATTATTTTGCTGCTATGTCAACAAATGTCATAATAGTACAGTTTCCATAGTCATTATAACCTTGGCTTTCACAGTTCTGCATTCACACAGCTCTTACAAGAGAAGATGCATCAAACAAACAAAAAGGTTGAGATGTTTTGGAAAATTTTACGCTGCCTATAGAAAGGAGATCAAAGGGGCTATCCGTTTACTGTAAGGTAAGATATTTTTCTTACTTCTCCTTTCTCCAGCAGATACTATGTAGACTGTCTGCCCACAGCTGAAGCCTGGAAAAGATTCCTCTAACTCTGCAATACTGATGACCAGTTGGTCAATACATGTTCTTAAGAAAACAGCCATCCAACAGCTCCTGTGCTCGTATGTTTTGGTTGCTGTTTTTAATTAGTCTGAAATATGGGTTGGTTTTTCAGATGCTCAAAACGGAAGTCCTTTTGGCACAAAAGTTCCCAAGTTGGCACAAAAAATTTAAAGTCATAACATATTTCAGGCACTGTATTGTGACCAATGTATTTAGGGGACTTTAATTAAATAGGGGACTTTCTTAAATAGTCAGAGCTCAAAATAAAAAACTCAAGTTTGTTAACTTCCATGAAACAAATCTGATAGCTCCAAGAACTACTGATGTTGTCATCTTTAACCCGTGGTAACTGTTGGTTGTTTTCCTGAGAAAAACCAGCTCTGCCAAATGTAAATTCACGTTCCACAGTAATTTCTCTTAGCATTTTCAAGTCACATTATCTCATTACACGTTAATACAGCAATGACCCAAACAAGCATCCACTGAAGTTTAAAAGATAGACTATTAGTGTTTACACAGCAGACTCAAGTGATTTACAAATGTCACTGGAAAGCAGACAGTTAGAGAAAGTTACAAAAATAAGAACCCTGAGTGTTTATAAAAATCATCATCAGGCATTATCTGGGGAGCACAGGCACTGACAGAAAATCAATGACACTTCCAGTTCCTCAGCATCCGAGCTGAAAGCTGACTTCTTTTCACTCAAGTATGCACTGAGCCCAGAACCATAATCTAAGTACCCCGATCTGAAGCCTAAAATTACATTCTGTGAGTACTCCTTTCAGAGCCTAACATCTGCCAAGTTGACTAATACAACTGATGCTTGAGCTCCCAAAGAACATCACAAATGCCATCAATCATTATCTCCAGTGGTTTAGGAGCACTACATTTTAAAACAAAGCAAAGACTGCAAAACAGAAAAGTCCTCAAAACTTCTAGATTACTTTAGTTCATATAATTTAAAAATCAGGATACAAAACTGGAAGGAAAGACTGGAAACATTTAAACTAAAGAAGCAATATTCCAGAAGTTTTAAACACCAGAGTCAAACTTTTGTAATAACTAACATTAGAGTATAAAAAATACAGCCATTGTATCCCTTTTTAACATGAAAGGACCTACATGCAGCTTTACAATCCATCCATTTTATGCCATGACCCCTGCCTTCACAATGATGAAATATTTGCCTAAGAGAGCCGAGCTCTGCTGAAGCAGATGCAATGCTCCTGTGATAATTGACTGATTACCTTTGAATAAAACAAATCCTCCTCCTTACCAGCTCAGCTGAGGTGAAACTGCTAAGGATGCACTGAGAGAAGTGTGTTGGGAATGCACTCTGGAGAAAGCACATGTGGGAACTGTGGTCACACAGGGGAGGAAATCTGCATTTTCTCAGAAGTTTACACACATCCTCCAGCTACAAGGAGTCCACAGGGATGCTTAAAACCATTGTTCCCTTGATGCTGTTTATGATCATGAAATATTTACAGCCCATATGTTTTTGAAATAATGTTTTATATAATCTTAAACCATTAAATACATAATAAAACACTTCTGTGCAGAAAAAGAATTGATACCTCTCCCATTAAAAATACAATGACAATTATAAAACCTGAGATGCCAGCAACAAAACACACATTAATAAGCAGGCAGAATTCCTTTTGACTGAACCCATCTACTGGCACAAAAAATCCAGCCTCTCAAATAAAGAAAATTAAATAGTGATAATTTCATCACAACTCCAGAGTTTAAAATAAAACTCTTATTATCAAACCATGAAGAAGAAAACTTGTTTTCCTCATACAAGGTAACCAGACTTCTCTCAAAGCAACAAGTTCCCTCTCATCAGAATTTTCTCTTCCCAAATGCTATTCTGAGCTGAGAAAAGATTCTAAGCTAGGTTAAACTACTTACTTTCCATTCAGAACTGCCATTTTTCTTGCTGTCAGAATGAGCACTATATTACCTCCAGAAAGAAATTAAAGCATGAGATAGCATGATTAATAATGGCTCAACAAGATTCTTCTAAATGGCTTTAGAATTTGGTCACATCTTAAGAGTGTGCCAAAAGGCAGATTGGCCCTGACACTAAATCTGTTCTTCCCCACCAAGTTTCAAGGCTCTGTTCTAACACACCCAGAAATTACAGAAAAGCTGGCTAACATTTTTAAAAATTTTGGTATATTATGCTTTCTCCATTTGACTTGTTCTTGAGAACTGTTGTGACAGCTTGAATGAAATGTAAAACGGAAACAGGATCAGGCAGTGGCCCACATCTGCCAGGGAAAATTTCAACCCAAAAATAAACTATGAAGTTAGGAGTGCCAAAGGTATGCTCTGCCAGGAAAAAATGAGGCTATTTATGGAGAGCTAGTGCCACCAGAGCTTCAGCATTATCAGAAACATTACGGATAGAAAAAGTGGGGAAGGGAAATCTTATATAAAAAGTCTGGATGGTGCTCCAATAAAGTAGGTATGAATAATGCCCTGTATGCAGTAGGGTTAATTACAAAAGTATTCCCAGCTCTCTAAAATCAAAGGGTGTAGGTTTTTATTTGTTTGGTTTTGTGGGGTTTTTAAATCCCACTAAATGAGTAAAGAAATTTTGCTTTTAATATCCATTCAATTCCACCAGAAAATATCTGTGCACCAATTGATCATTTCTTACCTGTGTTCCCGTCCCCACTCTCCATCGATGGTTTACTGGTTTCTGACGGATTGTTCATTCTTGAGTCTGCATCAAAACAGAAAGAAAGGTAAAACAATACAGCAAAAAATCCCCAAATCTATTCATACCTTTTTGTTCAAGGGAAGTACAGAACAGCAGAAATTTGCTATGTACTTTAGCCTAATTCAGATTTATAACACAAAAAAAAAAAAGAACATCCAAAAGCAGAACACAATACTGAATCTTCCAGATAAATATTACTTCAAAATTTTCTATGACATTATTCCCATATGTGAAAACATGGTATTAAGGGAATAAAAGACAGCATGCTGGAGGGCAATGATAGGTAGGAACCTAATTTTCAATACAATGAAAGTCGTAGAAGAAAAAAAGGAGGGGGGGAAGAAGGAACAATGATTACACCAAGATTCAAAAACATTAAATCTGACCATCATGGCCTACATTATTCTTGTGTTTGTTCCCCCTGCCCCACCCCAACAAAAGAAAGGAAATTCAGTCATTATAATTAAATGGATGCCATTTTCCTAATACTGCATTTCTATTTTACTGGAATGTCACTGACATTATTTTTTATTTCCTATATATTCATGCAAAACTGTACAAATTTAAAATAATTCCTCTTCTTTCTCCCTCTGGATGAATGTATTGAAAAGTCTGTTTCTGGTTTCAAAGCCTGTCAGCTGAATACAGTGCAATGCAGAGGGCCTCTCCAGACGGCAGACAGAGAATATAGTTTCCTTATATAGGAATATATACAGATGTTCTGTGTACAGCATCAGCTTTCCAGCTTATTACGTCCTCATTCCTTGCCACCGACCCCAGTGTGCCACATTATCACAAACCAAAATTACAAAAAGAATCTCAAGACAGAACAGCTCATAAAATGAAGTGTAAGCAAATCCTTGAGCACACTCTTCCATTCCCATAATGAGCTAAAAGCAAGTTCAATGAGCTTAAAATGAACCCTTTACTCCAGGATACTCTCTTGCTAGGTGCTTAAAAGGTTACCTCTGTCATGTACTTTCATCAAAGCAGTGATTTCCAAAATACCAATAGACTGAAGAAGAATACAGGAGCAGCATTAACTGTGCTGCATCTTTCCCCCAGACAGTTCCAAGAATGCCCAGACTGCTTGGCAGTCCATGAAAGCTGGAAAGGAGAAGATGGACTATTGCCATGTACCATCACCTGCCACCAGTGCACAGGAAAGACAGGGACCTGTTGGAGTGAGTTCAGAGGCCACCAAGATGATGGGAGCGTTGCAGCACCTCAGCCATGGGGAAAGGCTGAGAGAGTTGGGGTTGTAGAGCCTGGAAAAGACTCCAAGAAGGCTTTACTGCAGCCTCCCAGTACCTAAAGAAGCCTGCAAGAGAGCTGGAGAGGGAATTTTTAGTAGGGCATGTAGTGACAGGGGAGAATGGCTTTAAACTGAAAGAGAGCAAGTTTGGACTGGATATTAGAAAGAAATTCTTACTGTGAGGGTGGTGAGACACTGGAACAGAGATGTGACGGATGTCCCATCCTGAAAGTTTTTAAGGCCATTTTGGATGGGGTTCTGAGCAATCTGATCTAGAGCAAGGTGTCCCTGCCCATGGCAGGGCGGTTGGAGGACTGAAACTGGATAATCTTTAAGGTCCCTTCCAAACCAAGTCCTTCTATGATTCTGTGATCAATATTTTCAAAACTAATATAATTTTCCACACGAACAACTATGGGAGTTGAACCCAATAGAGCCTTGAAAATCCGGAGGACTGTAACAACCACAAAACTTCCCCTGACAAGTTAACACAACCTCTCCAGACCCTCAACTCTTCTCAGGAAGTTCCTATGTCTATTCTTAAATCTTTCAAATGTTCAGCCATGTGTAAAAGAGATCTGGACTATCATTGTCACCCTTAGTATAAAGGCAAATGTGTTAAACTGCTTTTTGAAAGGGGGAGGGAATGAGGAGAAACTTTGCAGTTGAGTGCTGTTGGCCCACACTTCTGCAAGTTTTGCCCCATTTTTCACAACCTCTGCTTAGCACATTCAAGCTACAAATTCACAGTCTTGAAAAACAGAGCTCTGCTAAGTTTGCAGGTACAGAAACTATTGATTCCTTATTTCTTATTTTCCACATTTGGATAGCATGATTCACCCTCTAGAAACAGAACATGGAGTCCACTGACTATACAGATATGTCTGCTCTTGTCTTGGCCCTCTCTGCTGAGAGATCTCTGTTTCTATCTAGACACTGCATATACCTTAATTTGAGTTGATTGTTGTGGCAACAGCACACTTGTTTAGAGTGATTATAGGCAACATGCATTTGATAAGCAGCATTAGTTCATTCCTTCACACACAGATGGCTATTGGAATTTCACTTTAGAGAACACCAAATGGGAGTCCTTTACTTTGGACACAAAGATGAAGAGTCCTCATCCAACAGGAAAATGAGCAAAGAGTTCTTACAAGTCAAATACATTTGGCTGTGGAAACCAGGCTAACTCATGAGGCTCCTGGACATAGGATGCAATTTTTAAACCCAGAGCAGAAGAATAGCTTGAACTCAAGATACAGCTGACCACAAAAGGGAACAGCACAGGTTGGAAAAGTTGTATCTCAGAAACGCAGAATCCATTTACTGAACCACTTCAGAAAATTCATGCTAGAAAAACAACAGAGGGCCTCCTGTTGCTAGTTTGTTGCAGGAATTGAAGTATTAGAGCCAAGGTGCAGGATACTAATGATGGAATAAGCAAAGCTCACTAAACCCAGAGGTGGGACACAGCTGTCCTGTGCACAGAACTCAAGCAGGGAAGTCACTGCTCCGTCCTATGCGGAAGCTCACACCAGAAGCCTTCCTACACGATGAGCAAGTTTGCTCAGTCACACAAAGTTGCAACTGTACAGACCTCTTTCCAAAAAGCAACCCAGGACATGTTTTTCTGTCAGGCTATGCTGCAAAATACTTCCTTCTAGAATAGGTTTTTTAGTACTAGACATACACAAAGTTTACTTAACTACCAGAAGCCTGTCTAAATGAAGAATATTTTATTGTAAACATCCATCCTTAACAAAGACCTCAAACATTGCTATTGAAAAAAGCAGCAAGTTGGAAGAAGAAACATCTTTCTAGTAGTGCTCAGGTTCAAGGGAAGGATAGCATCCATTATTTCACCAGCTGACTATTTCTTGTTCAATCTGTGGGCCTTCTGCATGTAAAGCATCAAGAACAATGCCTCTATTTCCATTGCAAATGGTATGACATCCATCTGAAGCACAAAACTGCTACCAGCAAAACAGGCTCATATCCGCGGGATACTCAACCTACCGACTCATTCTATGCCGAATAAAAAGGCTGCTTGGTTTATACGTGCTTGTACAATTTCTGCTTCAAACTTAAAAGAATAAACAAATGAAGTGGGCTAAGAAAACCCCAAGCCTTAATGCCTTCACCTTTTTTTCTTCCTTTAGATCTTCCTTGGGTTTTAAATAAAGGCCCTGGGCTACTTCTGCCAACATTATCTAAAAACAAACTCCCCAGAAGGAAGGATCGAAAGCAGCAGGTGCATGATTGAAATCAAACTCTCGGGAGTGAATACATTCCACGCTGCTACTCTGCTAGCAGGGCTGAGGTGTCGCCAGGCAGTGCTGTGCCAGCCTTTCACACACCCTCAGGAACATTTCCAAAGGCATTCAGGAGAAAGAAGCAGTGGACACCGGACCAACCTTAAGCGTTACAAGGACTGTACACAGCTGGCAAAGCAAAGAAAATCTTAACACGGTATATACCATTAACTGTTTCCTTTCACCCATTATAGTGGAACTGCCTAACACTTCATTTGCACCAGCAAAAATGATTCATTTACATGCATGGAAAAAACAAAGTTTAATGTGAGTGAAAACATGACAAGAATTGTTTAGAAATTAATTTTCAAAAACCACATCATATTGAGAAACAAACATACTCAAATGTCTGCTTTAAAATTTACCATTTGAAAAATACATTCGTTTACTTAGAGATATAAGTCCTTACATGAACTTATACAATGGAATGAAAAGAATTAAAAAGAAATATATATATATAT
>VXAX01002251.1:180116-227716 GCA_013399835.1 Leptocoma aspasia | reverse complement strand
CGGGCGGAGGTGAGTGGGGCTGGTACCGGGGGCGGACGAACCTTTGTGTGGTGAGGAGGCGGCTTCGCCGTTCCCTCTCCTGTCAGGAGCCCGGCCGAGCAGCGTTGTGCTGGGTTGCTTCGCCCGCGGTGAAGGGGCTGCGCGGTGCCCTCTCCCGCCGCGCTCCGTCCCGCCCCGGCTGCAGCCGGGGGACACCTGTCCCTGGGCGGGGCGGCTCCCGCGTTTACGGCAGTGCGGCGGAGACGCGGGGAGGCCGGGGAAGAGCGGAGGGGGGGCTCCCCCCGGGCTGCTGGGGGACGTCCGGCCGGGGGGCCTGTCCCCGTCCCCATCCCTGCCGCGGGAGGGGCGCGCAGCCCGCGGGNCGCGCACCCCGCGGGTGCAGCATCCTCAGCCCCGCGGTGTCCTCGGCGGCGATGCTGCGGCGGCGGAGCCGTGGCAGCCCCGCACACCCCGGCAGAGCTGCTGGTGCAGTCTGACCAGCGCAGCGCAACCAGGCGTCTCCCATCGCCTTAGTTGCAGGCGGGTGGCGGAATGCAATAAAACCGAGTTATAAAACAGAGTCTCGCAGAGGGGAGTGATTTTGTCTTCCAGGCTCTGGTTCTCCTTCTGACCTTTCAGTGCAGTTTGATAGACTGGGTGGAAACCTGCAGCACTGAAGGTGTGACTCATTCCTGTGCATGTCTGTACTTAATTATAGCTCAAGCTTATGGAGTAAGTGAGCAATCCTATAGAGAAGGGATGTAGTTTTCTCTATAGTGTTTGTAATGACTAATTTTATCAAGAGATCTCTCTAGAGAGATTGGTATTGCAAAACTTGGTACCGATAAGTTATTGGATATATGCAATTTCAGACTCTTTACAAAAGATTTTGGAGATTTGGTCTTCCTGGTCAAGTTTCTCAGGGTTTCAGCTAAATGCTGTAGCTATTGCTTTAATCTGTCAGATTGCATAATTGTATTTCAGAGATCTAAGGGAAGAACTATGACAGCACTCTAGTGCATTGAGGATCATTGTACTATTCAATTACCTCAGGGTATGTTTAAACTAGTTCATGAGAAGGTAGTCTTGTGTGGACTTCCCAAGCCATGTTACTGCAGCCCTGTTGTCATATAACTCATTTACAATTGCTTATTGATTCTGAGTTCGAAAATAAACTTTAAAAAGTAGATGACTGAAAGTAACTGGTGTATTGGGCACGGCACATAATGAAGGGGAATTTAATTATTTTTCAGATACTTGAGGTGAAAATACACGTGTAAACCCTGGCGTTTACAGAAGATGAAAGACATCGACATAGGAAAAGAGTACATTATACCCAGTCCTGGGTATAGAAGTGTGAGGGAGAGAGCTGACTCGGTGCAGCATGAAGAGCAGGAAGAGTCTAATTTTCAGCATTCTAAACTTAAGGTCAGTTTCTTTTTCATTGTTTATTTTGCAGTCTTTATGCTTATTAAATTGCATGCAGCAGCCTTTTGGCTGTGGCAGCTGTATATAGATTTGCTGCATTGAAGGTCAATAATGAGTATTGCCTATTGTGTGGGAGAGGTCATTCCAAGGGGTGCTGTAGCTACTTTGATAACAGGTCTGAGCACCTATTAAGCATTTTTCACTTTTAAATGTGACTTTTCAGTAACAATTGAACAAAACTTTTTTCTGGTATTCAGATATTGATGTGAATCAATGAATTTTTTTAAACCTTTGTGTTTTAGAGAATCATTACAACCAAGCAAGAGCAGTGAGGAACTCGGCACAAATCATGCACAATTCAGTGTTGGCAGCTGAAAAAACTCTTAATCATGCCGTGGTTGTTTCAAGGATTAATTTTCTAAAACAGATGTCTAGCTTGCTCTAGTGGCATGACTTTTTTACTTTTCCCCTCAGATGAAAGTAATTATTATTGAGCATTTTCTTGAACATCTGTATTTATCATGGTGAGGTACCATCATAATTCTAGGTTATTTTGAGAGCTGGGTCTTGAAATAACCACTGGCTTAGAGTTAGGTTGTCATTGTTCAGAGCTTCTAATTTTTAGAGCTTGTTTTCACTGGGGAAAGAGCATATACCATACCATAACACCCACACTGGTGAAAGATATGGTCAGAAACCAATAACCGTTGCCAGCTGAAGAAGGTTAAGGATATTCCAGTGCTAGCATTCAGAGCAGCTAATATCTTCCAGCATATCCTGTTCTTGACCTTTTCTGAAATACTCCAAGGACTTATATATATACAGATGCACTGTAGATTTTTCTGAAGACAAACAAATAAAGTTAATAGTGCTTCTGTCTGATTTTTGCAATGATGAGTTTCTTGCAGATGTGCTGCTGGTCATCCCACATAGATTCCCTGTGAGAGGGTTGGAAATAGAGGAACTTGCTGTATTTGTATGGAGGAATTGTGAAGACCTCTAAAAAGGCTTAATCTTTGCTGCGTGTTGGTAGATGCTGAGATACTCTGTATTTCAGCTGAAGGCTTCCGTTGTTTGGCTGGGTTTGAGGGTTTCCCAGTGCTGCACTGCTGTGTTTTGGGCTTGGAGAGCTCAGCTCTGCAGCAGGCTGAGCGCTCGCAGGCCCTGCAGCTCCAGTGTCCCCACAGGCTCTATGACTCAGCAGAGTGCTGCTGACGGTGTTCCAGCAAGGTGGTGTCTGATTGCATTAGAGCAGGCACTGATGCAGAACCAAGAGCCCTCCGGAGCCATGGTGCAGATTTTTAACGCCTTTTACGATGTGGATGTTGTGGGCTTGCCACCGACCCTACCCTGTCCAGTAGCAAATCTGCTCTGTCAAATTACTGGTGACAACAGTGATGCCATTGGTGGGCAGCTCTGTTTCCTGACCAGTGGCAGTGGATTTCAGCAGTAATCACTGCATTTTATCTTTCCCTTTTGGTCTGCATCATCTAATCAGGATTTAACTTTTAAAGGAAACAATCCTTATCTTACCTGTCAAATTTTAATTAAATAAAATCATGAAACCAGCATATTTATGGGTACTTTTTCTTTTGTGGAGACTGAAAGTAAGCAAAGTCTTGCATGTCTGTACAGCCTGGCATGAAAATCTCTAACTCTGAGGCAGCTTCAGGTCAGCTTAACTCTGTTGCTGGTCTTTTTTAACCTTCTACCCCTACTACAGGGTAGTACACACAGATAATTGATTGCAAAACAGGGGTTCTGTAAACTTGTGATTACTGATGTAAGAAAAGAGTTTACCCAAGTTCATACATTGAACTTTATCTTGTTTGTTCTCTTTGAGCAGAAGAATGAACTTAACTTGTTTTGCTAGTGGAATCTTCTGATTCTGATAGGTTGCCCACTATACTTGGTAGTTACCTTGTTCAGTATGCCAAGGTTGTGTTAATTTCTAGCTCAGACATTGGTACCATTTTTGTTTTGCTAGCCTTGCAGCTCAGGTGTATATAGTCCACAGACACAAACAGCTCTGAATTTGTTGCTACATGTCAGTGAGATTAAATCCTGCTTGCTTGCAGAATACTCAGGTTAAGTAAAAGGAGCATTATTCATAACACCTTATCTATGTTAGGCACTTATGTTTGTGTACCAAGTTTTTCCCTTTCTAGTTGAAACAAGCTCTGGTTTCAGCAGCATACTTGGCTTAGGGAAGAGCAAAGACTTCCCTTTCAGAAGGCTGAGCTTTGTTCGGTTAAGCACTTTCACGCTGCATGTAAGAAAATGGTAGAAGCTGTAAAGAAAATGGTGTTTCAAGGGAAGAGAAGGAACTCTGTCCTTTGCTGTTGTATCTTTTATGGAACCTGGATTGGGTTAGATGCCTAAATTGACTTGGCACAGCTGGTGACAGAAAACAAAGGAGGGCTGATGTGATGAGGAGGGGTAAGACCACAGCAGTTCAGATAGAGGGATAAGCTGTAGTGAAACTCTGTTTGAGTCCAGTGTACCATCAGTAGAGATGATATGACTCTCAAATTTCTTGTAGAAAATCTGGCTCAGGTTAGGTTGAATTAGGTTGACCAGAAAATGACTAAGCTGTAAGCATGATTTGTATTGCCAGGAACAAGCTGCAAGCAGATGTAGGCTGTTATTTCACCACTAACTTCAGATCTTTGTGGAATGCAAGTTTGAGACTGTTTTGCAGCAGACTTTCACTGCATGAGGTAGACTTCTTGCTAACATGGTGCACCCTTATAGGGTGAGGTAGAATCCTGTATGCTCTGGGGACGGTAGTCAAGGGCCAGTGGTGATGACTGCTTCTGGCAGGGCTACAGGTACATTTGGCTGATCAATAATATGACTCATTGGGGTTTTTTGTTGCCTGTATTGCTGCGTTTTCTGCATCCTTCTTAACTTGAAGCAGACAAGTCTAGTTGACTTTCTGATCATGACCTTTATAGGTGAAAGACCTGTTTTACTATTGAGCCAAGGTCCTAGAGCTTTTTTGTATGTCTCTCTTCTTTGCATTGCATAAAGGTTATATTCAGCTTTCCATTTTCTGTCCTGAAACCTCCATTCTTGTGTTTATTTCCTGCTGAAAGGATGCTGTTTCAAACTACCACGAGTGTGTTCATGACAATAGTGAAAAAGAACTTGCAATTATTTCCTTGGAGGCTTAAATGCTGCTTGGTCACAGCTTGAAAGATCACATCTTTGAAAGACAGGAGCTTTTCAAATAGGCTTCCTGGAATCATAATTGAAATAATTCTGCAATATAAGTAGGTCTAATGCAACATTTCCTGGTACTTAATGGGGATGTTGCTATAGAAATATGGACCTTTGGAATAGGCACTTTGGGACTGAAATCCAAGAAAAAATTTATTCAGCTTGTGAATACATATATTCACCTCATGAATAAGTGTGTGCAGTGTTTTCTGGTAACAATTGATTTTTAAGTCTTTGGAGACCTTAATGTAGCTTACAGAGTCTTAACTAATGTTCCCACTGCATAGTACCATACTAATTGGGCTTATTGTATGGGCTTATGCCTCTGCTAGAGAACTTGTAGGCACTTGCTGCCTAGCACTACAGTGAGTGGTCTTCATCTGTAAAAGCTGTTACATGACCAGTGAGTAATAATTAAGGGATATTTTGAAATGTTGATTTGTACTTACGCCTTGAGGACTTTCTGTTCTCAGAATGTGCCTGTGCCCTTCAACTTGCAGCTGAAGTAATTGTATGTAGTTTTTCTCATGCAAGCAGTGTATCCTGGGGAGGACAGACCCTGCTGTGTCCATGAAATGTGCTATAAAAGGACAGACAAGGAAGAGAAATAATTTGTTCTTGAAATGCTTTTGGAATAGGCTTGTCTCAAATGTAGATTTTGTGGTTTTTTGATGGAATAGCAGGCAATGAATTTTACTTTCCTACCCCATTACATTTGCAATAGAGGAGGATATAAGAGCAAGCTGCTTCTACGATATACAGAGCTTATGAGAACTCAATTCTTGGAATTCGAGTTGCCACATTAACGATGCTACAGCACTTATTTACAAATTGTACTCCAAGCTGTAGTTGGTTCTGGCTGGAATGTACTGTTCAGGATTAAGTTCTTGCTGCTGAGGGATAATGACTGCGTCTGTGGTGAATCTCAAGTGCAAATTGCTGCATTTCGAGGCACCAGCCAGGGGAACTGTAGAGATTGCTTCAAACATGCAGGAAATGTGTTGCTAACTTTAGCTATCAGAAGCCCTACTAATATTCCTGTCCTTACCTTGATCTCTTGTTTTTCAGGTTTGTCTCTGACATCTTTTGCCCAAGACAGCAGGGAATGTGATCAGAACTCGCTGGAATTGATGTAAATCCTTCAGGCACTGATAGCTTTGAAGTGATTTATCACTGAGTATTTAAATAGATCAATTCTGCCTCAACCTCTCTGAAGCATCTGAGTGTCTTGAGTCAACTGAACAACAGGTTAAAAATAGGGGTGTGAGTGCAGCCTGTGTACTTCTGCCTTTGCACTCCATGCTTAGAGGAGTCCTAGACAGCTTAACTAAACTAGTGTTTGTAGATGAAGCTGCTGGATGTGTCTGCATTTTTCCAGATGATTGCATATTTTCATAATGAAGCAAACACTTGTTTTTTTACTTTTTCAAGTCAAATGAAAGCAAAATTTTAAAATCTGGTTTTTTTTCCAGCAGTTCTATTATCTTTGAGAACTTTGAACACAATTAGACTAGGTGCAGAAGCAAACATTTGTGGTACTTTCTAAATATGCATTAATTCCGTGATATCCCCAATTAACTGAATATATTGGTTGCAATCATGTTTTGTTAAGTTGTTTTACCATTGAACTTTTGGTTGTAATGTAGTCACTGACAGAGTGATCACAGAATCAAGTGATTCTGTCAAGGATAAAAGATCCTAGAATTGTTTCTTGGTGTATACTTTAGGATGACCCTCTAATCACACTGAAGAAGGGGTATCTTTACCTTGTCCTCCATGCCTAGATTTACATATCCACATCTGAGAAAGAAACATGTCCACAGCCAGTCATGTATCAAATAGGAATTTAAGTTCAAAGCCTCCCTGGATGCTCCAAGTGTTGTACAAAATTCACCTGTGTAGCTTCTATTGTGACCTGGGTTAGGCATGGCCTGGATAAAGATTGTTACTGAAGAACACCCCCAGCATATTGGCAGGGTGTCGGGGTGGTTCAGGAGAGCAGAGCTTACCTGAGCAAGGCAGGAGCCAAATTCTCAGCCTGTGCTGTGCTAGGTTGATCTGCTTATTGAGGAGTTGGTTTCCCATCTTTGTAGGCAGAGATGTGTAGGGTGCTATTTCTAAAGCTGGTTATTTCCAATTCCACAGGAGTCTGCTGTCACTGTGCTCCAGTGCTGGATGATCAATGTACAGGCGTAATTTTGAATGAATCCTGGAACCTTTGCTTACAAGATCATGAATACTGGTTTTAATGCAAAACAAAAGACAGGGATTCATGGATACCACAAGCCTAAGCACATGCACAACTGCTTATCAGGTGCATTCATAGCAGCTACAGTTGCAGAATCCTAAAATAAACACTTCATGCCAAACTCTGTATTTCTTGGATTGCAGAAATAAGTGGATTTGCTAGGAAAGAGTTGAGAACTTCTCACCTCAAAGCTGATGGTGGCCAGAATTCAAGGGCAAGGTAAAATAAGAATTATTCCTGTAAGAAGCTGATATACCTGTCTTCACCAAGGACTTTCTGTGCCTCAAGTGAAAGTGATCAATATATGTGACTAAAATATTCAGGTTTACCAGATGTACATACCCTGACCTTGTTTGGCTACAGAGCCTTGATATCAGTACCAAGCACTGTTGGGAAACTTCTGCTTTAATCTGAAGATGCATAAATTCAGGCTAGCTTTGAAACCATGACTCCAATGCTGATACAAGTTCTGCTAATCCTGGCCCAGAAAAGTAACAACAGATCTTGTGTAATCAAGTCACATGTAACTCTGTTAAAGTGAATAGCTGGACTTCAAGCTTTTCCATCTCTTAACTGTTGTGGTAAATCAGAGCGTGTTTCTGAACAGTTAATTTGTATCTTTTAAGAGAAATATGGCACAGCTGAACTTACTCCTGCATTTGGCTATGTGTTTGGTGCTGTGAAGAGCTGTTCTTCCAGGTAGCAGAAGCTGGGAAGGCAGCAGAGACATGAGGTTTTATTTATAAAGCCTCCTTTTCAGGAAGTTGAAGAAAATGGAGTCTCTGACTTCTTGATCTGGTTCTTTCCAGCAGTTATGGAAATTGTAACCATAATTTCTAGGCATCTGACACTGTCTGATGGTCTCACCTTGGTGCTGTGTGAATTCAGCTGTGCTGTTTGTACTTTGCAGTCAATGTGTGCAGGTGCCTAAAGGATCAATGCCTCTTTCCTGACACCCACTGTCTCTGATCTAGCCCAGTGCCTGCTCCTTGTTGCCTCAGTGTCAGGGAGACAGCTGGTATGGGTGGATGATACACCAAACTAGTCTTAAATAGGCTCATGTTTTAATCAGGCAGGGTATTATAAAGTATCCTAGCTACAGAGGAGGCTGGGAGCCTAATGCTGCAAATCTCCTTGTTAATATTTTTATAGATTGTGTACTGCATCAAATCCAGTGAAAGGAGAAGAGAATTGGCTTAGTAGACTATAAGTTCATAGTGCACTCGCTGCTTCACCAAGTAACTGCAGATTTGACGATGTTTGGACCTGCAAACCTATTTAATTTTCAGATGCTCTGGGGTTTGGTCACTTGCAGTCTGGACAATAACACTTCAGGGGTTGCCTGTGCTACCTGCAAAAGCAGTGTATATACCCCTTAATCCTTTCTAGTCGGAGTATTCTTAGACTCAGACAGGTTTCTGAGAAGAAGAATGTAATTACAACTTCAGAGAATCTTTTCCTAGACTCTTGTTTTATTTTAGTTGTGCTTAAGCTAAATGGAACAGTTGGTTCTTTTCTTCCCTTCCCCAGCCCATACAAGCTAATAACTAATCTTGTTTTGCAACACCAATCTTTTAATGAAGTCTTAAATATTTTAAAATTGCTCTTCATCCTGGAGCTGTAATATGGAGAATGCTTTAAGCACTGAGCAGAACTGGTGATGATATAATTCTCTTTCTCATCACATGCCCCCCTAGTTCTGAGCTCTGCTGTTCTGATCTCTAGGTTTCCCATTTGCCTCACCTTGCTGGGAACTTTAAGGGCATGAGGAAGCCTGCTGAGCTCTGGCTGCTAAATGCAAGAGGTAGGAGTTCTGTTCTGCAATGTTGTCAGCTCAGAGACCTTTACAACTTAAATCAAACAATTTTAACTCCGTAATAATAAGTCAACCACAGTAGCTTTTGTATTCTATGTCAGCTGCAACGATTAGAAAAAAGTAGTTATAGGTCTGTTTTAGTTTCCTGTCAGCTGCTGGTAGAACCAGAAGAGATGCAGCTTCTTCCCTGCTGTGATCTGAGCCCTGGAAGATGTTCTGCCTTATGGAAGAAAGGACAATAGCTGTTCAGTGGGGTTTGGGTTGTATGCACACATCAGGTTCTTCCTCTGCAAGATGAGTAAGGGATGGATAGATCTCTTTTGCTTTGCTTCTGGTCTTGTCTGGTTTTTCAGTGTGATGTTACAGTTGTCAAACCAGTAATTGCTACCTTCTTTTCAACAGGAGGTTGTTATAGGACTGTGTGAAAGGCTAGAGTCACCCTGGGTGGCTTTTTCCTTCCCACCTACATGACAGCTGCTTCCTTTTTCTTTACCTATCCCCATCCTCAGATGCCAATGTTGCCTGCTTAGCACATTTTCAGAAGTGTGCAAGTTCACATATTTAGTGTGCTTGCCTTTTTGAGTAAGGTCCCTCATGCCATACTTGCTTCCTATGGAACTTCTGACATCATGTGTATATGACAGCTTTGTAGCTTGGTTCCTAAATTTCCTGCATTTTCATGACCTTGGATTGTGGATTTCGTACGTCTGTCTCTAATTTAATGAGCAAATAGTTTCCGCTTGCCCCTAAACCACTCCTTTTCCTCACCTCACTCAGGCTTTCTGTCATATGTCTTGAGCCAACCATGTAATCTTTGACTCTCTCATTACCTTATGTGCTTACCATTGCTATGACCAATTTTTTGACAAGGAATTCATGCTAACAGGTGCTTGTATGGTTTTATTGTTTTCCTAAGCTGTAGAAAGTTGGATGGGGCAGGTGTGCTCTGTGGTAGCAGCACCAACTGTGCTTCTCTTTCTCTGCCCCTCTGTGACCCACCCATGAAGGAAGATCACATGTGCACTGATGCTTCCTTGGTGCTCACCTCATTCTTGGGGATTGGGCCCAAGAGTAAAAGTTTAACACTTTTCTTAATCTGTTAATTCTTATAGTAATCTATTGAATTGTATCAGCCTGTACTCAGGTGTGCAGAGCTTCATGGCATGTGGAGTGCAGAACTATTATGCTCTGCTAGGGGATGCCTATGGCTGCAGAAAACTTACTTGGTATTCACCACCTATTGATAAGATGCTGAATCAATTATTGTTCTTGCCCTCTGTCATGTGTTTAGTAAGCCATGATATGCTTGTCCTATGTGAGTTTATTTCTCCAGTGTTTAGTCCATTTATGCATTTGAACCTTACAGTATCCTATGAAAGAGGCTTCTAAATTTAAGTGTGCCTTGTTAATTTGTTTTAAGAATAATTGGTGGTCACTCTCTAGTTCTCTTTCTTCAGGCTTTGTGGACTTCTCAAATACCTGTACTTTTATTCCTTTTTTCTATCCATCTGAAAAATCTTAAGTTTATGCTATTCCAAGCCCCATTGTTATTATTGCTCAAGGAAAGTAAGCTTAAGTATAATACCCTTTTTGAACTGAAGCGACAAGGGACATAGTCTGGTGTTCAAAAAGGATGCAAACCCTAGGGTTTTTTAAGTGGTATGGTAATTAATGTTTTCTGCTTTATCCTTTGTGTCTTTTGTAACAATTCTTCATTGTTTTTTGACCTTTTGTTGGTGCTGAGTAGTCATCTGCTGTTTCTCAATAAATGTCTGAATGAATCTTCCTCTTCCAGTCAGCAATATCTGATTTAGGCTTGTTTTGTTTCTGTGAGCATTTCTTTGGAGTTATCAATACCATGTTGTATCACTCATTTAATTGCTTGTTTTGGCATATTAAGAAGTTGATGAATTAGAAAAAGTGTATTTTATTTTTTATGTTTATTAGACATTTATTTCAATAGTAGAGCTGGAGGCTTTTGTAGCACATTAGTAAGGACTCAAGGCATTGGTTTCCAAGAAAACTCTGCACACATTCAGGCAATCAGAAAACCTAATCAGAAACCTAAGTTAAGTGTTGGGGTTGTTTTGCTTTTTTTACTTCAGTCTTTTGTTCCTGAAGTGCTCCTGAAGTTGTAGAACAACTTAGGAGCCTCACTTCTTCCTGATAAACTCTGCTTTGAAGATTTTTCTAATCTTCAAAGAACTATGCAGAACTGTAGAGTTGTTCTTAAATCTTAATTGTACAGTGGCATGATGCATTTGTTTCTTGATGGTCTTACGTGTGGGATTTTCACAATCTCACCAAGACAGAGATGAGCAGTGCTCTTGATGAGGGGTTTCTTGTATTTGTCTCTATGGCAAGACATTATAAAGGCCTTTCAAAGGCAGTGCCCTCATCTTTATCAATGCAATTTTTCCACATTTGCTGAGAGAACTCTCTTGAGCAGCTCTGGAGAGTTTAATTATTTTTCACAGTGATTTTTATGAATATTATCTTTGGACAGCCTAAAACCCTTGCAACTGTGCTTACTTATTAAAAAGCTATTATTGTTTCTAAGTGGGTGAAAATCTATTTTTATGCTCATCAACATAGTGTTTTCTGTTTTGGAAGATTTTTTTTTACTTATAGGCACTTTTTTTGTGTGCTCTGAAAAGCAATGTTTATACAACTGGCTTATGGCACCACTTAGAAACAAGTGTGTTACCAGTGACAAGATGTTTGGGCAGATCTGCCCTGGGCCTCTTGTGAGGATAACACAGCAAACCAGTTAAGACTTCCTCTGCTGTATCCAGAAAAGAGGTGGTGCAGACCTCTTCCCCACTACTGACTCCTTTGACATGTTTATGGCAGGTCCCTTATTAATGCTGATTTGCATAGATTTAGTCAGGCAGTGTTGCCTTAGTGAGTCAGTAATTTAATATAAATTGAGTGAGAAGTCTTTTAATTCAGATTTGAAGTACTGTGTATTTTTGAGTTACTCCATGTGTCATAAGGTTTTAATGTTCTTTTGTTTTTGTGTTATTTGGCTATCTTTTGTTACCATAGCTTTAGGTGATAGCTTAGCAAATATGGTTTTTGAGATAGAACCGTGGATTGTTGACAACTTGCTTAGGCACTATTTAAGTACTTTGCTTAGGTAAATAAGGGACAGGTTTATGACATTATCAGTTTCCTGTTCTAATCCTTCACATGGGTGGAAACAGTGTCTTAGTGTGCTGTACTATTACATGTTAACGTAGTACAGATAAAGCCCGTGATAAATGGTGACATTTCCAAGAACAATTACATGACTTGGACGTCAGGAACCAAGTGCTTGCATTTAGTGTTTGTTGCAGGCTACAATGCACTACAGTTGTTTCTTTTCAAGGAGATACACTAACTTGGCTCTGATAAGTCAACCAATAAAGGTAGAATCATAGTATCTTTGTAAGACCTTCAGGAAGATTTTTACCTCAGAATTTTTTTTTCTACAAAGTAGCTCAGGAGCAATAAACTAGAATTCAAGCAGGTAACATTGTCCTGCAATAAATGGCAATCAAGTTAGCAGAGCCAGTCAAGGGCCCTCTGCCAGTACAGATAACAGGCTCATCTCTTTATGTAGTTTTGTCACATCTGGCTGGTCATCAAAAGATTTGTTTGAACTCTGCAACATTTTGACTATCCTGTATCACTGCTGTTTCTCCTCTTGGATTATCATGTAAGTCTGCCTTTCACTGGGGCTGTGGAAACCCTCCCCGAGATAAGGTTTGCCTTTTAAGTAAGTGGCTGTTACCAAAGTTGCTGAGCCATTGAGAAGCTGTGCCTGGGAGCAGAGAAAATAGTCATCTTTGTTCCATTTAGATTAAGGGAAAAGAGGGAAAACAGGAAACATGATAAAAGTAAGTACAATTCTGCTTAGTGTGTATTTGGTTTTTTTGATGTAATCTAAAGTGTTTTTGAAGAAGAGACTTCAGTAGCGTTCTGAAAATACTTTGTATTTTCTGTGGATAAGAATATCTAAATTATACTGAGAGGGTGTAAATTCATCAAGAAAATCTCTTAATTTCACTGCATAAGCCAGTCATTGATTTCCTGAACTGATGTCATAGGTACTTGATGTTGTATAGAATTTCTCCATTGTATTTCCTGTGGCAGGATTAGTCTGGTGTATCCATTTATCCTTTGAATGCACAGGTGCAATACTGGTAACAATTTATGTTTTACAAATGCAGCAGTCTAACACAGATGTAGAACCTGTGCCTTCCATGGCTTTGCTGCCAGGATGAAGCCTGTGGTCTAAGACATTAAAATGACTGTCATTGTTGCACAATAATTTGCAGGAGAAAGAGGTGCAAGATTGCTGGAGATGGGAGTCATGGACTTCAAATGTAGTTTTGAAGTCTGACTCTGTTGTCTTTCTTGTAAAAGCAGATTGAATGCCAGGATGCCTTGGAAGCAGCAGCTCGGGCAGAGGGCCTGCCACTGGACATCTCTGTGCATTCCCAGCTGAGAATGCTGGATGAAGAGCATCACAAGGGCAAATACCACCATGGTCTGAATGCACTGAAACCCATACGGACCACTTCCAAGTACGTCTTTAGGCTACCACAGAACTGATACAGCATTTGCTTTTCAAACCAGTCACAAAGCAGAATTGCAGATGTAGGTCTGCTGACTGGTACTGGAAACATCAGAATTTGTTTAGCAAGTGTGGCTGGCATGGACCATTTGGTACTCTGAGTGCTTTCAGTGAGAGGAAGCTTTGTTTTTCTTGAAGATTTACATTTCCTGTTTCCTTTTTCATTTGTTTGTGATTTTTTTTAAATTCTTTTAGACACCAGCACCCTGTTGATAACGCTGGGCTTTTCTCCTCCATGACCTTCTCCTGGCTCACTCCTTTGGCCCACAGAGCATACAAGAAAGGGGAATTGTTTATGGATGATGTATGGTCTTTATCAAGGCATGAGTCTTCAGATAGCAACTGCAGAAGGTAAAGACATCTGGTTCATTATTATTTTCTTGTTTTCATTTATTACATGTTAGTGTGCAGGCAGTGGTATGGTATTGCCCTAGAAGAGCAGCACTGGCATTTTGTTTTGCCTTTCTCAGAATGGTGGAATTAATTTTCATCTTTCAGAGGCAACTTTCTCATGGAGCACAGTTTCTGTACTGGCCTTGCCAATTTCAGTGAAATTAGGGGATTATATCTTTAGGAGTGTCTTGCAATTCTTCTAATTTTGCATGTCTTTAATCTCGTCTTTTATTAAAACAAATTTTTTTCTCAAGGCTACAGTGAAAAAAGTGTTGTGCTAAAAATGAGAAATAATACTGTCAGTAGCAAAGTGGTTTGAATGTGAATCAGATCTTCTGATCAGGCTTATCTTCTGTGGTTAATGAGAATTTCTTCAGGTTTTGACTCCGCAGCTCTTCAGTCAGTTTGGCAGTGAAAGACTGTCAGTATATTAAGATTGCCAAAGAGACTCCAGGCAAAGAAAAAGCATTGTGTTTTTCATCCCTCTGTCCTATGGAAGTAACACTACATAAATATGTCTCTTTACCTCACAGAATGTATTTTATTTCTCTTAATATTATTTTCTGTTGCTCTGAGCTAGGAAGCACTTAGAGTTTTAACAAAGAAGTACCTATGAGACTGTACCTTCTCTCATGGTGAAAAATTTGTGACATAAATAAATGTCATAAATCTTCTGTTTTTATTAGGCTGGAAAGATTGTGGCAGGAAGAACTGAAAGAAAGTGGGCCTGATGATGCTTCTCTCCGGAGGGTTGTGTGGATTTTCTGCCGCACCAGGCTCATCCTTTCCATAGTGTGTCTGATGATCACGCAGCTCGCGGGTTTCAGTGGACCAGTAAGTAATATCCATCCTTTTTTTAACAACCCCAGAGGGCTCCATCTCATGGCCAACTGTAAAATCTTAAGATTTCATTGCAGAATCACTTAAATGTTTTGACCAGCTAGAAATTTTGGGGTAAAATGCAAGAGCAATTCAATAATCCAAGATAGGATTCCTACAGCTGATGGATCAGTTGCTGAATACCCAGGCAAGTTCTTGGAGAAGGGAGGGGGAGTTTAGGTATCCTGGAGGAAATTGACTTTTTGTTTTTTCTCTTTGGTTTTGGGTATAGTTTAAAGTTCTTCCCTAACTGCATAACTTGCTTTTTTCATAAGATTACGTGCAGGTCTTCTAATTGTTTTTCTCTTTGAAATTCTGTAAATTTATCTTGGAATAAAATTCAGTCTGATAAAACACTAATCTTAAATTATTGGCATTAATAACAGTCTTCAAGAAGCGGACCGAAACAATTCTATGAGAGCACTGCTTAAAAACTAATGTGAGCAGGTCTCAAGAAGTCTGTGGGCTCTTTACTGAGCCTGCAGAGAATGGCCAGACAGGTTTCAGGTAGAAGTGTTAGAAAACATTGTTGCCTCTAGGAACGGCTGCTGTTTGTTGCTAAGGGTCGTATTGAAGATAACAACATGGGACTTGACATTCACACCATTTTTTGTCACCTGTTTGTTGCACGTGCTGTGCAGATTTAAAGTTGAAATTTTGACTAAATTTATTCTCTACACATTTCCCTTGAGGAGTAGGAGCAGTATTACTGCTAGTAGTACACGTTTCAGTGTGCTGGTAAGCTGGAGGTTCATTTCTTGGGTAAGTACACTTGGGTGCACTGTTAGGTGAAATGTCTTTTTTAAAATGTTTTCCTGCTTTTAAATGTCTTATCAAAATGATGTTCTGTTTTCTAAGTCTTCTTAAAGTTTGCCTTGTTTCATGTAATATGAATAACAATGAATGTTTCTGTGGTATTGTTTTCTTTGTAATATTTTATAGTTGTCTTTATTACAAAATATATGAACATACTTCGGTAATTAACAATAAATTATGATTAAGGTTTTAACAGCACTAGCTTTTCCCAAGAAGAGCTTCTGTCATTGTTTCACTACAGGGCTTGAGGAGCTGCTTTTATCTTTAGCAAAGAACTTGCAGCAGGGTTACCCCTAATTTCTGTAGTGTAATGGTCTCAATTTGTCTCAGCCAAACTGCTGAATGAGAGAGAGTAAGAGTGGAAAGGAAAAAACAAACCAACTTGATTATGTTGGGGGCTACTGCTGCAATTGGTCTTGATATGGGTAACTTAAAATTATCTATAGACAGTTGCCCAAGACAACCTTATTCATTTTTCTGAATAAGGCCCAATTCATTTTTGGTTCCACCATTAGGCATGAAAATAAGTCTTTACCATCCCTCCTCCCTGTTTTTAAAAATGGCATGCCTCAGGGATATGCCTATGCTGTCTCCTCAAAAGTATCAGTGCTTTCTTGTATTGTTACACCCTTTCAGTCACCAGTCACCTGAAGGTGAAAAGGGAGATCAAGAAAAGCACTTGACTTGACCTCATGCATTGGAGGAAAATTATAAAAGTGGAGTTAAACATTATATTCACCTTCAAAAATTTTAATTGAATGTCTATGATCTTGAAATGCCAGCAAACAGCTGTGGCTTTGCTAAATGAGCATTGTGATGGTTATAACTGGAAAGGAGTTGTTCAAGACTTCCTGTGTGGACTCTTCTGCTTTGGTTGGGCTTTTTTTTTTTTGGTATCAGATCCTTCAAGGGTCTTCCTCTTTTTT
Source organism: Leptocoma aspasia (assembly GCA_013399835.1). Classification (NCBI taxonomy): domain Eukaryota; kingdom Metazoa; phylum Chordata; class Aves; order Passeriformes; family Nectariniidae; genus Leptocoma; species Leptocoma aspasia. Next base: position 211,388 of record VXAX01002251.1, on the reverse strand, counting down.
TTATTTTGATACATTTTGCATCTGGTGCAGAATCTAAACCTATGGCCTGATGAGTCAGCTGCACGTGTCAGACTGCCTTGTAATAACCATCAGAATGTACTAATATAGGTGATAAGCTATTTATCTCCAATAAATACTTGCTACTATTTGATCAGCTACCAAAACTCCCAAGTTCTGGTGGAGGAGCAAAAAGGTTTCTTGATTACTAAACATAATCAGTTTAACTCCAGGTCTGAACAATGTACCTGTTTGCTACTGTTCAGAGCTATTCTTCCCATTTGGGAGATGGGGAAACTTGCTATTTTAGTGGAGCACAGCTTGACAGTTTGGTCAGTTATTGGAGGGGGGAGTGGTAAGCTACAGGAGGTAAGTGTTCCAGTTTCCCAGTTGGCTCCAGCTGCAGCCTGCCTCGTGCTGTGGCGCGCTGGCTGCAGCAGGGACGCCGGCACTGCAGTGGGACCAGTGACAGAAGCTGTTCTTCAGCATTTTCAGGATGGCTGTTTTCTGCGTCAGGATGAGGCATTCCTGCTGGGCAGAGCCACCGCCAAGAGCAAAGGTAAGGTAATGTTTATTCCATGGGAATGCTTAAGACAGCCGAGCAGCTTGTACCAAGCACTACGGTAATAGCCACAGGAGCTCTTTTCCCCCCCTTAGCTTAGTTTATATAGTGTAATGTTTTTGTTTTGTAAATAACTCTATGCTGGATTCTTTTCATTAAACTAATATGAACTTGAATAGTACTTGTTCAGATGTAAATGTTCATTTTCTGTGACGTTTTTTCCCCCCCCTCCCTTTTCAAAATTCTTTAATCTGCTGTTTCCTCTTTTCTTTCTTCCGCAACAAAAATAAATTGGGGTATAATGTAAGCTGGTCTCTATTTCATCATGGGAGATGCTGAATCTATAAAATAGTGCTGCAAAATTGCACTAAAGTTTTGGGAGGAATGAGACCCCAGGAAACATCTGCTATCTTTATACATCCTCTCTTGGAGACTTTCAGCAATGCTGTGGTGTGTGAGAAAATGCTTGCAGTCTGCGACCATGCTGAGTTACAGCTCATGAGGAAAAAGGGGGATTTTCACCCCAATTGCTCAGTGACTCAGTTGCATATGTTGGATTGAATACTGGAAAAAGAAGTCAGTAATCTCCACAGTAACTGCAAACCAACTGTATGCAGTTGTGATCCAAACAGTTGATGTAAAATTAAATCCAATCAGGAGAAAGCTGGAATGCAGTAGATCTGTGAATGTGAGCTCCTCACATTTGTTCAGTGATTGGTATGTAAATTTTCTCAGTGGCCATTCTAGAACCCGATGGACGTCTGGCTTTAATTCAGACCTGTGAAAAAGAGCAAAATTATTTACAGCATGTTTCCTTGGTTCTGATGTGCAGAATTATTTTCCTCTGAACAGATGAATTTGATCTCCATTTTTTTTTGTTATTTGGTGCTGGGCTGTAGCTATCAAAACCTTTGCTGGAGTAGTGGGTTTTGGTTTTTTCCTCTCTCTTCAAACTATTCAGAACTCCTACTTGCAAAACATGATTTAGCCAAGAGGACTTCAACGGACTGTGATGTGAAAGGCTTCTCAAATATTTTGTTTGGTCTCAGATTTTTTTGTTGACTTTTCTTGTGGGCAAAGGTAATTCTCTACTCTGTACTAGTATATCAAAAGCACCAGTATCTTAAAACATCATTTGTTGAAAAGCTCTCTAGGAAGTCTTTTGCTGTCTGTGAAGCCTTACTGTAGGATACTTTTGAAAACAGATTTCAGCATTTATCCAGCCTCAGAAGCCTCCTCTGTTGGTACCTTCAAGTTTGATTTCTTTTGGACTTCGTGAACAAATACCATTCTGTTTTTGAATCTTTATAATTTTGTGTGTAGATTCAAATCTAATTTGTTAGAAGCTAAGACTGACTGTTAGATATTAGCCCTTTATAATTACCCTGTATGTGCAGATTGTATGTTTATACAATGGTCTACCTGTTGTATAGTGTTTTTGAGATGTTACCATTTAAGATGACACTTCATTTCAAATAAAAGCCTATTGTTTCGCAGTTAATAATATTTAATGCTGGTGGTTGTGAATTGTGTGATGTTATATTGTGCCATTGGACCACAAAGAGCTGGAGCTGGGAATTGGTGGTTCTGGGGGCTGTCCTCTTTCTGCAGGTGATGTTTGAAATGTGATTCCTGAGGTAAAATGTTTATGTTCTTGGGGGAAAAGGGTACGGGGAGGGATTGAATGGTTAATTTTTTTGTCTTTTTTTTTTTTCCCCTGTCCCCAATGATTTGTGGTATTGCGTACCTTGTGCTTTCTGCTTGTTTTTTTCTTTACTATTAAACTGCTGATGTTTATTTCCAGGAATGTTTTGCAAATGTCCTTCTCACTCTTCCCCTCTACAACTGTAGGTACATTGTTCCTTTTTATCAAATAAGCACGTTTGAAGCAAACCAAAGATAAGATAAAAAAGGTCTTAATGTCACGTAAAGGAATGTTTCTTAATGTGTGCAGATGTATAAGTAGTGACTATATTTTAAAACTCTTCTATATGATAATGCATTGCTTTCAGCTAACTGACACATTTATGTTAAGTTAGAAGACACGGAGGATTAGAGGCGTGCTGCGAGGAATATGGTTCCAAATTAAACTCTCTTTACTTACTAAATTTGACTCAGTGCTTGGCTCTCAGCAGGGCTTGTGTTACAGTACTTCTTGTATTGACACCTTTTACTTCTGGAAAGAAGATGCTTTCTATTTCAAACAGCTCTTTTAAAAGCAAAGTAGCCTACTTATTTCTAACTTAACATAAAGTTGTTGTATGGCCTTCTGGGGTGATGGGGTGTTCATGCAAGCTTGCATTTCTTCCTGTAGGCATTTGTTGTGAAACACCTCTTGGAGTATACCCAGCAGAGTGAGTCCAACCTGCAGTACAGCTTGTTTTTAGTTTTTGGCATCTTTATGACGGAAGTGGTGCGATCGTGGTCCCTGGCGCTAACCTGGGCGTTGAATTATCGCACGGGGGTCAGACTGCGTGGGGCTGTCCTGACAATGGCATTTAAGAAAATTCTTAAGCTGAAGAACATCAAGGAGAAGTCTCTTGGAGAGGTAAGCTGCAGCCTTGTTTTGGAAATGGCAGTGTGAAAAGGGATGTGTAATATATTTCTTTGAGAATGAGCTGTGCCTTAAATCTAAATAATCTGTTCTGTCTGTTTTTCAGCTCATAAATGTTTGTTCCAATGATGGTCAGAGAATGTTTGAAGCTGCAGCAGTTGGCAGTTTGTTGGCTGGGGGCCCTATTGTGGCCATCTTGGGAATGGTTTATAATGTGATTATTCTGGGTCCAACAGGCTTCTTGGGATCTGCTGTCTTCATTCTCTTCTACCCAGCAATGGTGAGTTGGAAAGAGTTAAGACTTGCTTCATTTTTCTTAGGTCAGACAAATGTATAGTTCTGAATAAAAGGTGTTGTAATGTGCTAGATTTATGGCATTGCACCTTATTGAAGGCATTTATAATATGGTGTGTGAAGCAAAAATTTTGAAACAGGAAGCTCAAAAATATAAAATTAGAAAACGGGGATAGGAAAGCTGATAGATTTGGCTGAGACTAATATTCATAGCTAAATGAAACTGTAGAATATTCAGGTGCTCATGGTTGAGGTTGGAAAGACATGAGGCCTCCAGCTCGTGTATGGGAACTGGGGGTTGCATAAGCGGTGTTTCTGATTTCTTGACTCAACCCAAGATGTTGAAAAACACCACATCTGGCACAGCTTGTTCTTGATGAGGTACTTCTGCTTCTGTTGAACTGTGAAATGGGCCAGTTCAAGCCAAAATCTTCAAATGAAAATGCCTACAAGACTGCTGAAGATTTGTCACTATATTCATAATACATGTTTTATAAACCATGGAGGCTGAATAATGTGAGGTTCACTGTGGTCCAATTTATCTGGCCAAAAGTAAGGATTATGTAGTGGGAATTGCATTTTAGAGGGGAATAAGGAGTGGAGTTTGAACATGTTTTCCAGTTCTTTCCAGCAGTCCTCCTTTATTGATGCTTATTTATTCAAAAGAGTTTGCAGGTGTATGATGAAATGCAAGGAGCTAAAACTTCCTGAAGTAGTGTGTTGGGTTTGAATTTCAGACCAGGAATGGGATGAATGTAGGACTAGCAGATACTTTAAACGGTTTTAGATTAGTTTAGTAAAAATGTTAAAAATTGTTTTACTTACCTTCATAGCACTGGCATAGACTAGAAATTGATCTGGTTGGGCAAAGTCCTGATTTGCCTTACAGAATCAGGTTAAAAGGCTGACTAAAATGGGGGTCAACTTTGTGTGTCTTTAGGTTAACTTTGTGCTTCAGAAACTTTAACTAAACTGGTACTATTCAATATTGGTAAAAGTGCACACATTTATTCTCTCAAACTTTTGTTGAAATTTGCTCTCACGAGTCTGGTGCTTGGTGCAGATGGGGCAGGAGGAAATGAATGGTGTATCCAGCCTGAGTTTTATGTTAGAGCAGCAGTTGCCTGGCCCTATCCCTGAATCCCCTTTTCAGATTCAAAATTAATTTTCTCTGGTAATTAGGAATTGAATGTACTTGCTTTTTCTGAGTTGCCATTAATGTTTCATGGTGTTGTCTTTTGTTTCAGATGTTTGTGTCGCGCCTCACAGCTTATTTCAGAAGAAAATGCGTAGCAACAACAGACGAACGTGTGCAAAAGATGAATGAAGTTCTTAATTACATTAAATTCATTAAAATGTATGCCTGGGTCAAACCCTTTTCTCAGAATGTTCAAAGTGAGTTCCCACAGTCTGTAAATGTCTCCTTTGCTGCAGATGCTCCATTGCTTTGTAGCCTGGTGCATCCTGACTTTGTGCTGTGGGTGCTGCTGTATGAGCAGTGTAAGAACACTGTCATCCTTCAGGTTCCTCTGTGTTATGTGCAATGGGTTGGACAAACAGACCTGCTTCTAAAATTTCACCTTCTAGTGTAATGATGTTTGTGGTATGACACTAATGTTAAATTTTTCAATTTTGTTCCTCTTTTATCATTTAATAAATATGCTGGCTGCTTCAGTTAAAAAAAAAAAAATCCCTATATTCGTGTGGGGATTACAGACCATTAGAGTTTCCTCCTCTACAGTTGCTTTCTTTATGAGAAGGTTCATAATGTAATAAACACTAAAGTGTAGAGTTAGGCCTCTTACTCAGTGTTTATAGTGCTGTGGTACTGTCTGTTGTGTGTATGTTCCCCCTGAATTACAGTTCAAATGTGGTGCCCCCGTTTGTATTTCTAGAAATCCGTGAGGAGGAACGCAAAATCTTGGAGCGTGCAGGCTACTTCCAGAGCATCACTGTGGGAGTGGCTCCCATCGTTGTTGTCATTGCCAGTGTGGTGACCTTTTCTGTCCATATGATCCTTGGCTATGACCTTACAGCAGCTCAGGTAAACTGTGGAAAATATTCTTTACACTTTTGCTTCTGTAGCTTTTCTGCTGAGCCATTTTTTGTGAGGCTGTGCCCGTGTGGCCAGGCTGTATCCTTGCTCACAGAAGTGAATATCTGATGGCTGTGACAGCAGCAGGTTTGGTCTTATATTTTGCACAAAAGGCTCTTGGTGCTCTTTTATCCTGACTTGCCTCAGAACAGCTTTTGGGCTGAATGTAAATGAGTCCTCCTGCTTGGATGGGGCATTGGGGATTACTGGATATTTTTGTTTTGCAGTGTGCTTGGATGCAAAGAGCACAAATGTCTGAAAATAGGATTTGAATTTGTGCCTTCACTAGTAGGTTAATGCAGACTTTGCTGGCTGCTGCGTTTGTAAGACCTACAAACAGAACAGGTCTGTCACAGTCTGTTAAAAGCACTAGAGGAGGAGTTGGGTAGATTTGCTGTTTTCTGCTGTTTGGGAATGTTGACTATTTAAATGGTTGTTCTTGGACTGGGCCTTTTCTCTGGTTTTGACTTGCTGCTGTGCCATTTCAGCTTTTAGAAGGCCAGAGCTGTTAGAACATTGCATCCAAATGTGATTATTTCTCTTGTCTCGTTTTTAGGCATTCACAGTGGTCACTGTCTTTAACTCAATGACTTTTGCTCTCAAAGTAACTCCGTTCTCAGTGAAGTCTCTATCTGAGGCATCTGTTTCTGTTGACAGATTTAAGGTAAGCAGTCATTTGGCCTCACAGTTTTCACTGTAAGTGTGGAGTGTTGTATGTGTTCAGTAAAAGCAAAGGGAACACTTGGAAGGTAATATGATTTTAATGGCTGAGAAGTTTTATTTCTTTACACTTAGCATTCCAGATTATTTGATTCTGCAAGAGATACAAATGTAGTGAAGGAATATTAGCAGTTTAAGAATAAAACAATACCAGTGTGAGAAGCAAAATAGTCTGATTCAAGGATTTTATGGTTTTTGAAGTTGGCCACAGGAGGAGATGAGTGGAGGATTCAGTGGCTCACTGTATAATAATTTTTAACTCCATTTTAAGAACATGTGTATGAAAAGACTGCAACATGTGTAAAATGAAATTTTATGCTTTGCTAATACAACTTTCTGAAAATATCAGGTGTTAGGTAAGCAGGTTGACAAAAAACACTGGAGTTTTATCTGTGGTCATAGAACCTTGAGGTTTTATATTTCCAGACCAGATTAAGTGACTGAAATTCCTCTATGTCAGTAAAATGGAGTTGTGATCTGGTGAAACAGATCTATGGCAGAAAATGTAAAACCCTGATAATGAGCAATCTTATGTCACATCATGGGGATTGGAGGATGAATACACTGTGTGTACTTAATGCACTCAGAGGGGAGGCCTTTACTTTGTCTTGTCTCTTGAAGATAACAGTGTATTGCACACTGTGGAAATTTCCAGAATGGAAAATAACACTTTCTAAAATAAACTTTGACAAGCATTGACAGATACATGGATTCTGTGTAATGTATTCACGAAACAAACCTCTGTGTGAGAAAAACAGGATCTGTACAGTGGTTTTGAGATTCTATTGCTTTTGAGCAATTTTGCTTCATCTTCTGAGTCAGCCTAAAATCAGCCTTGCTTAAATCCAAGTGCACTAAAGGGAATTTTCTGGAAGGGAAGAGAAGGAAAGAGAAATTGAATTATCTCCCGGTTTGGCTATAAAATTGTGTAGGAAATGTAGCATAAGGTGGAGATATTCTGACATCACAGTAAAAATTTAATTGACTTTTTGGCTCTGTAAATGAGAATGAGCTTTTTTTATGAATGTGTCATTCAGACATAGCAATTGCAAGAATAAATAAAGCTGAGAATTGAGAATTTTTAGTCACAAAAGACTACTTGGGTCAAAACAAATTGTGTAAGTGGCAAACATTTTATCTTGTAATTAAACTGTGTGAAAAATGTCTTCCTAATCTGTTGATTGTAAATACTGATGGATGTGGTGGAAAACATGATACAGTTGACTTAATGGCTTACTTCTTATTGCCAAGCAGCCTGAGATAGATCAGCTACACTTGTGCAAGATGACTGTTTCCCAGCAGAAAAGTTGATGGGTAAAGGCTCAAGTTAAAAGTCATTCTGTCTCCTCCCATAATGAGTTGATGTGCAGGACAAGTCAGTCACTTTGTCCTAGGTGACCTCTCCTCTCCAACCTGTGTGTTCTGCTCCTGTTTTTAATCTGGAACGTACAGAGCTGCAGTTGCAAACAGTGTCAAAGGAAGAAGCCCCTGTCCCATCACATCCAGAGTATTGCAGTTCTGTGAAAGTCGAGTGTATCCAAGTGCTTCCACCACATCCAGGAATGCCCCAGCCACTTAGCAGACCTGGAGTTAGTTTACACTAATGAGCTACCTTTTGCTCTTCAGCTTCCTCCTACTATATAGCCTGATGTGTTTTGCTGCGTGAGTGTGCCGTAGGCTTGTCTCCCAGTCTTGATCAGGTGTCTCATCTTTACACCTCTCTCACAACTCCTATCAGAGTTTATTTCTAATGGAAGAGGTTCATATGATAAAGAAAAAACCAGCCAATCCTCACACCGCGATAGAGGTGAAAAATGCTACCTTGGCTTGGGACTTCTCCCACGCCAGCGTCCAGAGCTCACCAAAGTTGACCCCCAAAGTGAAAAAAGACAAGAAAGTCACCAAGAGCAAGAAAGAGAAAATGAAGCTACAGAATGAGGGACAGCAAGCTGTGCTGGCAGAACAGAAGGGCCATCTTCTAGTGGACAGTGATGACCATCACAGCCCCGAAGAGGAGCACAAAATCATCCACCTGGTTAACCTTCGGCTTCAGAGGACTCTGTACAACATTGACTTGGAGATAGAAAAGGTAAGAAGAAATGAAAGGAGGAAATCTGAGCTTTTACAAGGCCTCATTTTAGCTGCCCCCTGGAGCAGAGAGCTGTGTGCTGTTTAATTTTGTATGAAATGGAGCATATTGCTTTTGTGCACTCCTGTAATATGGCAACTCCTGTTCCATGGCAACTGCAGTATCCAGGATGCAGTGTCTGATCTTGCTGTAAACAGCTGTGCCATTTTAGCAGCTACATCTTTGCCAACAGCCTGTGAAACAAGGGCAGGCTGCATAGCTTCCACATCCAGCTGAGGCATGTGCAGCTCCTAGGACAGTGTGTGAGCCACTGAGCCCAGAGACTCTGCAGGGCACCAGGTACCAGTGGGGTGCTGGTGAACAGTGTGTTCCTGCAGTGATTTGATAATTTTGCAGAGTTTCAGCTGTATTCTGGGTGAACATTTTAGGTGATTAGGTGTTCCAATGGAGCATAACAGTGCTTTTCATTGAAGAATGTGCGATTTTCTTCCTTGAGAATTTTTGTACAGTAGGATGCAGGTTTTCAAGAATTGTAGAAGCATTTGGAGCTACTGCTCCAAGGTGGGTAAAAGCATGTAAGATGTCAAAGAAAAAGCATTTAACTTAATACATGACATTATCTACAAATACAAAAGCTTTGCAGTCTGGCAGTTGGATGTTGTACTAATGGGATCCATGTATTTATGAAGATATTAATGGTTAAATGGTCTTATGTAGTTATACAAATAGAGGGACAGTTTAAACTATTTTAAACAGTAAAAAATACCTATATTTTAAACTCTGGGGGAGAATGCATGTAGTTTAAAAAATTGCCCCAAAAAGTAGTACACTTACTTGAAATTGTCAAGGCTGATTTTGTCTCAGAAGTGTGCTATCAAGAGAAGGTCAGCAATGTGTTCCACAAGTGTCTATATACCTTTCTTATTCACGTAACGTTTTTTGCAAAAGAAATAAAAGTAGTTTTGATAAATTGTTTAATGTGGGTATTAACTCACCCATTCTATTGCAGAGAAATTCTTCAAAGTGACTGAATTCTAGTATTTTCTTGGTACATGTTCTTTAACAAAGTTGGTCTAATTTGCAAGGAGTTTTACTGGACCAAGGAGTTTTACTAGAATATGCTAAATTCTCTTTTCTTTCAGACTTTTCCTCTTTATATCTTTCCTTATCACTTTCAAAAGCATCTTGGTGGATTCTATTCAGGCAGGCCTTGGTGGTTTTGGTTTATTGATCCTCTGGGCCTGTATCCCTAGTAAGAAGGAAGCTGATCTTCAAACACCTTTATTTTTACCTGTAGAGTTGATTTCAATTTCGTTTCACTGTGGGGTTATGTTCACTCTATACAATTTAAGTGTTAAAATGCTGACTCTTGCTTTTTTTTATCTGTTACGTCACTTTAGAGCTGTCATTCATATCCAACTGTCCTCTCAGAGGTACTAAAGGTAGTCTGAATTCTGAAAGGGTTGAAGAATGTAAGAAATGAGTGCCATAATTTTTTTCATTTCTCTGTAGGGAAAACTTGTTGGTATTTGTGGCAGTGTGGGGAGTGGAAAAACTTCACTTATCTCAGCAATTTTGGGACAGGTGAGAAATCCTGTTTTGAGTATTTCTGCTCTTCTTTCCCATCTCCTATTTCACTTATTTGTGCTCTGTAGAAGGCAGTCTATTCTAAACATGGGGCAGCATAATCTCACAGCTGGTGTGTAATTGCAGATGACCCTGTTGGAGGGGAGCATCGCAGTCAGCGGGACCTTCGCCTACGTGGCCCAGCAGGCCTGGATTCTCAATGCCACTCTCCGGGACAACATCCTTTTTGGCAAGGAGTATGATGAAGAAAGGTTTGTCAGACTGCTTGCTGATTTTCATGAAAGCTTAGTAATTCTTGGCCCAAGTGTGGGAAACATTTAATTCAGAGTACACTGCAGATGAAGATGCTGTGCCCTTCTGGAGTCGAAGTCCCATTTAGGATCCTGCCTGTCTTGCCTGTGGCCCTGTGGCTGGTGGCTGTCAGTGTGCCTGTCACTGTTCCTTGCAGTGAGGCTGGGCCTCATCCTGGACCTCTGGTTAAAGCCAGCAGCTGCAGCGAGCAGCACTAAAGTGGTATTTGCTCTTGCTGTCCTGGCCTTGCCCTCTTCAAACACAACAGCTGCTGTGTGCAATGTACTGACATCTTCCCTGGCCCCCCTCCACTCAGGGGCTTTCCTGTGGCCCATAGCCAACTATCCCTGAAAACAAATTGTCTCTTTATCCTCACAGTGCTTTTGTAGGTGATTAATTATTACCCTCAGTTTTCTCCTGGGACTCCAAGGCAGGTGATTTGTTTTAGGCTGCTGGAATATCTGCTATTAGTGTAGAAAATTATATAATGCTGTACTAGCGAAATAACTGTGGGGAAAAGCAGTATTCTTAACTTTTTATCTACGTGTTCTTCAGATACAATACTGTGCTGAATGGTTGCTGTCTAAGGCCTGACCTCGCCATCCTTCCAAATGGGGACCTGACAGAGGTATGTTCTGCTTTTACTAGACTAATTAATAGATGGAGAAAAGAGTTTGGCAGGGTAAACCGGAATGAGGGTACATCAGTCTGGGGTGCATATGAGGCAAGCTGTTGAGTGCATTCTCTTGAGCTGAGCTTAGTGGGCCCTGGACTGTTAAGAGTTGTACCCTGTTTTTTACTCAGATGTTGACTGTTTGGGAATATTTTTATTGTTTTAAATTTAGCTGCCTTAGCAGGACCTAATTGAACTTGATTTAAAATAGCTAAAAAAAAAGGTTATGTTAATTCATAAAAGCTAAAATAAACAAAGAAAGTACCACGTTTCAAGCATATTAACCTTGACTTTGAATGTATAACACATGTCACAAAGTGGACACCTAAACTTGAATACATATATGTATTAATATGAAATGTTATGGGGGAGTATATTTATATAAATATATAAAAATTAATATTATGGTCTGCTTTGTTCTGGTCACCTATGTTGCATGATGCTGAAGAAATAAAACAATGGGTGTGTCTCTCTGTGCAGATTGGTGAACGAGGGGCTAACCTGAGTGGGGGACAGCGTCAGAGAATCAGTCTGGCTCGAGCCCTGTACAGTGACAGGGACATTTACATCCTCGATGACCCCCTTAGTGCCTTAGATGCTCATGTTGGAAATCACATTTTTAACAGTGCAATAAGGAAGCACCTGAAGTCAAAGACTGTCCTTTTCATCACACATCAGCTTCAGGTACTGAATCTCTCATACTTTCTTTTTTGGACTTTCTTGAAATGGTTTGTTAATCAGTTGCCTTCATACTGGAAATTTCTGTGCCCTGACCTGTGACGGGACAACCCTGTCTGTCTATAGAATGTGTGGTTTGCATTTATATGCACTGAGCACAGTGCAAATATGCACTGAGCACAATTTAATTATTTGATACCAGTGCTGCTTGATGTCTGATTGGGACTGGTAACCTTTGGCTAAAGAAAATTTACCAGAGGAATAAACACCCTGTTCAAAAATATTTTTGCTAACTTGCTATAAAGCTATTTCATCACAGCAGAAAACAGTTATATTTGGTGTCAGTAAATCAGAATTGATGTAACCTGAGATTTTTTTGCTTCTGTCTTCTGTGCATAGAAATATTAGTGCTTAGTCTATCAGTATTTGCAGTGTTTAAGTGTCCTGAGTCATGTCTTCCAGAAGAGATTGGTTTTGATATGACACAAAACCTTTATATTTGTGTAGTGTGAGTAATCATGGTGCTCTAGTCAGAGGACCTCTGAAAATCAGCTGTGTGGGAATAGGTGTGCTGTGTGCCAGTGTCTGCAAGCTTCTGAGAAGGGTTGTGTGGGAGTATTGGGTTATTGAACATCGTGACAGAGACTTGTTCTTTCTGCCACTTTCTGCAGTACCTTGTTGACTGTGATGAAGTGATCTTCATGAAAGAAGGCTGCATTACTGAGCGAGGCAGTCATGAGGAGCTGATGAATTTAAATGGAGATTATGCAACTATTTTTAATAGCCTACAGCTGGGAGAAACACCACATATTGAGGTACTTGTTTATTTTAAAGTGCTCTGAACCTTGACTATTCTGAGGTGAACCAAGTGATGTTGGAAACCTGGAAAATGGCTTCACACATTTTCATGTGTTTACCTGACCAATAGATTTCCTATAGAATAATCTGTGCTTCATTAGCACTTTGTCACTTTGGTTTTTAGGGAATGTATGCTAAAGAGGACTCTGCCAATGAGCTCATGAGTTAATCATGAAAATATTGTAGTGTTTCCCCTGGTGATGCTCAGAGCAGGAAGTTTTTCTCCTATTGTACACTCCACTCCTTAATTTAGCTCTGAATTAGTGCAGATCTTCAACAACCTTTGTCTGAAAAAATTCTTACTGGCTTGTTGTTATATTTTCAATGGAGTGTAACTGAGGTAGAGCAGGTGTGACACAACTTGTCAAAAGCTAGATGTGACAGTATTTTGGAAACATGACTGAAAATGCTGTGTTTTGGGGGAGTTTGAGAAAAAATGTTTTGCCTTGACACTAATTCTATTATGGAAAAAGTCTGTAAATGTAGCTTGAATATGTGCTCTAGTATTTCAGTTGGTGCAAAAATTGTAAATCTAGGAAATAACAAGAACCATTCAGTACGACAACATCTAATTTTTCAGCAATTTAATTTTTCCCACCCTTTTGCTCTTTTGTTTCCTGAAGTTAATCTCTGGAGTAAGGATCTTAACATTAGGTTTTATAATAACTTGTCTAAATTTTGTGTGCATTTTCTCTTAGAAAGAAAAGATTAAAAGTACATCAGCGGTTTATTTTTTCAGAGATGAGAGGCTCCTTACTCATGAGACATTTAAAACAAAACGTTTCTGAGAAGGAAGCATTATAACAATTACAGATATAGAAGGAGCTTGGTGACACATGATCCTGGGAGATGTTTGTGAAAGAAGCAAAAGGATATAATGCATTGCTCTGCATATCCTTTGAGGCATGAAGATAATAGTTTTGCTACTTTAAGACTGATACAATGATAGTGAGCAAGAGATTCTCCAGTCTTCATGCTTGGCTGACCTTCAATGTTGCTGTAAACACTAGCTCATGGAAAGACCATTAAATTGCATTCCCTATGGGATAAGAATAAATGGATGATCAGTTGGATTTTCTGTGGTTTGATCTTGTGTAAAATGTGGGAAGGCAACACTGAAGATGGTGTGTAAGGGGTTTCAGTCCATGTAGGCTGACTCTGAACAGGCAGTAACTCCCAGTAATGGAAAGATGGCTGGGTTTGGAACAGTGCTTGTGTGTCACTTTATTGTTTGGATATTGGATTTCTAGGAGATCAAGTTAACCTGACTTTTCTTAAGAAATGTCTCATTAAATGTCTTTTAAAAAAATGTTTTTACAGGGGATAGGGAGATTGTATCTTTCTTGCAGTAGTAGCGATATGGTTCCTCTACCATGTACACTCATAATTTCACTGATTCTGGAAATTAACCTTGCACTCTACCTGTACAGGTTGGTAGTAGTTCAGATTAATAGAGGAGGAGAATTTGATCCATCAGTTGGCAATCATCTGTAATAACTGTGAAGTTAATATCCTCCTTGATGTGAATGCTGTGAGCTATTGAAAGCCTTTATCCTTAGGTGGCAGACTAATAAGAGTTTGTGTTTAGATATGAAAATGTCAAAGCCAACTACTGATGTGTTTAGTGTTATTGTTTTCCTGCAGATTAATATAAAGAAGAACACAAACAATTCATTGAAAAGGCCCCAGGATAAAAGTACCAAAACAGGGTCTGTGAAGAAGGAGAAAGTTGTAAAGAAGGAAGAGGAGGGTAACTATGTAATCAAATTTCTGACTGTAATTATTTTGTACTCTAATAAACTCAGAACATATGCTTCAAAGTATATTGTTAATGTACCTCTCACGTTTTGGAAGCTGTCTCAATCCTAATCACTTAGTGTGGTTGATAGGATGCAGGCAGTGGCAAAGAGCATTCATTAATTCTTTAAATGTGGGTGCCTGTACAGTGTTTTAAAGTTCAGTCAGGCTCCTGTTGGTCAGATGCCATTAGCACAAAGGAGCTGGTGCTGCCTTGTCTCCCACACCACCTCTCCCTCCTGTCCTAAGAGGGCCATGTGTACAGCTTGGCACTCAGTCCTGGGCAGGACATGGTAGCATGGGTGAAGGGAAGGTCTGACCTCTGTAGTTCTCTGATTAATGTTAGCTTTGAACTTCAGGGTTTAAAAAGCAATAGTGAGGCTGATCCCAGCCTAAATTTAAGTCTGTGCTGATGAGACTTTTTCAGCTGTACCATGATTTAAATGATTATGCAGAAGAAATGTGAATTCTTGAAAAACTCTTTCAACCACTGAGTTCTAAGCATGAAGTTTGTGTTTCTGAAAGCACTCTGCACAGTTTGAAAGACATTTGTGTGTGTTCAGAAATTTATAGGAGTTTCATGGAAGAGCTTTCCTTATTCTCTCTTTATCCTCTGCTGTTTCTCACAGGCCAGTTGGTCCAGTTGGAAGAGAAAGGCAAAGGCTCTGTCCCCTGGTCTGTTTATGGTGTCTACATTCAGGCAGCTGGGGGCCCCTTTGCATTCCTCATCATCATGGCACTGTTTGTGCTAAATGTGGGCAGCACAGCTTTTAGCAACTGGTGGCTGAGCTTCTGGATCAAGCAAGGCAGTGGAGTAAGTTAAATAGCCTTTCTACTCTTGTGTCTAATGCGCTGGGGGTTTGCTCTACTAGACTGATCCCAAGCAGTCCTGCGAGACCAAATGGTGCTTCCTAATTTAAATAAGTTGTGAGGCTCCCCAGGAGGTGGTCTCACTAGGGAGTCCATCTCCAAGAATAAGAGAGCGCCAGTAATAAGAATGATATAATAACTTGTGGTTTAATGCTGCCTACTTGTTCTTTTTCTTGGTTAGTCTAAGAAAAGGAAGTGAAAATATGAAAGGGGCCAACAAGCTAAAATTAGTGTTTTTTGTTTAAATGTGATCTTATACCTAACAGGATAATTTTTGTTAAAATACAGCTTTGAGTCAAATGACTTGTGGAAATTGCTTTGAAGATTCTGATGACTTGGGATGGTTTGGGCTTTTTCCCCCCCACTCACAGGGCATTGATTGCAAGTCTTGTTGCATTTAAAAGTCCAAATATAACTGCAAGAGTTTTTTGTGGGGGCACATATAGAGCAAGGTACTAATCTCAGAGATGAAATAATGAAGTGCAGATGGCCAACAGTATTAGAATCAGCAATGAGATCCTTAAACATACTTAAAGATAAAAAAATAAAAGAGAGAATGAGAATGTATAACTGTGACAAAAAAGAATTTATTGCATAGTGGCAGAAATAAGTGTTTGATCAAGAGATCTATCTAAGGTGAATATGGCTGTGTGGTGGTATCCAAGTATCTGACATTGTTCAGATGAACACAAGAAATAAGCATGAAATGAGAGATTAGGAATCAAATGAAATAGGCATTGTGGCAGTATTTTGAAAGATATTGTAGGAAAAAGATCAAGGGCTACAAATCTACAAGTCAGGCATCTCTGCCAGGGAAAAGTTTCTGAAGCATTCAATGGTCATTGAAGTACTTTAAAGAAGAAATATCAAATATAGTGGGAGAAGACACAAGGCAGTTAAACTGTACCACATGTAATGTATACATGCTTCATTCTTGTCTTAACCAACCTCTGAAACCTTGAATTTTCTGCAGAACACCACTGTGACTTTGGGAAATGAGACTGTCATAAGCAACAGTATGAAAGATAACCCTCACATGCATTACTATGCTGGCATCTATGCACTGTCTATGGCAGTTATGTTGATCCTGAAAGCTGTTCGTGGTGTGGTTTTCGTAAAGGTAAGTGCTGGTGTTTGTCTCCCCCTCCTCCTACTTCTGCAAATTGCTCTCACTGTGGTTCTTTTGGTCATCTCCCAAGAGAGTTTTGAACCAGAGTCAATCATGGATTGTAATGTTTCCATAGCCAGCTCTTGAAGCTGCACCATGTTTGTGCTAAACTTCTGCCCAAATTAATAACTTCCTCCATTGGTTGGAAGCACAGAATGCAGCAAAAAACCTCTTATGGAGAGAAACAGAGCAGAATATTTGGGTGGTAGGAAGGCAAACACTGCTTTATAACCCTGCAATATTTTCTGCATTGTCAGGGAACTCTCAGAGCATCCTCAAGGCTCCACGATGAGCTCTTCCGACGGATTCTGCGTAGCCCCATGAAGTTCTTTGACACTACACCCACTGGGAGGATCCTCAACAGGTTTTCCAAAGACATGGATGAAGGTATCTCTCACTGTGTGCCCTGTAAATCCCACATTCAGACCTCCCAGTTAACTCCTGAATACTCTCCAGTCTGTTGCTGTTGGGGTGATTGTACCCTATGTCTGTTGCCAAATGTGCACTGGCAATAAACAAAGCAGGAATTGGGATATACCTGGGTTATGGTTCTAGAAGGCAGCTGATAGCTCAGGTCTGATCATTCACTTATGAAGAAGGAAATGTGCTGCTGCTGTTGTACCTCCAGGCTGCACATGGGCTCAGCAGTTAATGCAGGAGCAACTTAAAACATTAGAGTGAAGCTGATGTGCAGCAGAGGTGGTAATTAGGTCAGAGTTCCATCAGTGCTATTTCTGCAAATGGGAGTAATTAGACTGCCAGTAACTCAGAAGGTAAAAACATCCCAATGAAAAGGTACATTTTAAATTTGAATAAACTAAGAGAAATCTCTGTCTTTGTTACTGAGGTACTGGACTGAGTTGATTTCTATGGGTTGTTTTAGTTTTCTGTACTCAAGATCTTCCTCTTTCCCTTCCATTTCACCAGTTGACGTTCGTTTGCCGTTTCAAGCGGAAATGTTCATCCAGAACGTCATCCTTGTGTTCTTCTGTGTGGGGGTGATTTCTGGGGTTTTCCCCTGGTTCCTGGTGGCAGTGGGGCCCCTCATTGTCCTGTTCACAGTTCTGCATGTTGTGTCTACTTTAAAGAAGAAATATCTTTGGCTGAAAGTACAGATACTTTCACCTTCAAGTGTAACATAATGGTCAGCGTGTGGTGGTTCTGCATGAAACTCAAAGTGCTTTTTTCCTTCCAGAGTCTTTATTCGAGAGCTCAAACGTCTGGACAACATCACACAGTCTCCATTCTTGTCTCACATTACATCTAGCATCCAGGGTCTCTCCACAATCCATGCCTACCACAAAGGACAGGAATTTCTGCACAGGTCAGTCTAGATATCCATCTGGGAATGGTGGAGCACAAAGCTGAATGCAACGGCTTCTGGTGTTCAGAAGGATTTATTACTGGAGTCTGATGGATCATTGGTTCTATGACTGAAAGTTACTTTTCTGGGGAAAAATTTGGGAGAACAGAAGGAAGAGTAAGGGAAGACTGGGAAGAGCAGTGGTGGGGAAAGTTTACAAACCCTGCCATCATGTTTTGGTTTGAAACTTTGTCAGTGACGAGTCTTCTCACCCTGAATCCTGATACTGGAACAGGAGCTTAAGTAGGTCTGATATTTGTAGAACATCAGGCTCATGGAGTCTACTAACGTTTGCTGTGTTTGTTTCAGGTACCAGGAGCTGCTGGATGACAACCAGGCCCCGTTTTACCTGTTCAGCTGTGCAATGCGCTGGCTGGCTGTGCGCCTGGACATTATCAGCATTGCTCTGATCACAACCACTGGCCTTATGATTGTCCTGATGCATGGCCAGATCCCTCCTGCCTATGCTGGGCTGGCCATCTCATACGCTGTGCAGGTGAGTGTGACCACACACTGCAATACCTAATTTCTCTTTTAGTGTGGGTATTGCTAATGAGCAAAGTGTCCAGCACAGCCTCAGAGCAGCTGCAGGGCTCTGAGCACTCGTTTTGGAGCTGCTGCTTGGCCTCTTCTGCCTCCTTGTGGTGCCGAGGTGAAATTAAAGAGCTTAGACACTTTATACTTAAAGCTGATGCTCTTGGGAAAAGTTTCTAAGCTGCTGGTTTCTCAAGGGATTGATAAATTATGGTGATTTTAAAATGAACTATTTAATTAACTTGCCTTGAACACTTTAGTTACATGGTGCCCAATGTCAAGAGTATCAAATGTCATAGAATTCTTTAGGTGGGAAACCACCAATAAGGTCATTGAGTCCAACTATTACCTCAGCAATGCCAAACCCACCACTAAATCATGTCCTCATGTGCCACATCTACATGACTTTTAAATACCTCCAGGGGTAGTGACTTCACCAGTCTCCCCTGGGCAGTCTGTTTCAGTGCTTGGTAACTCTTTTCAAGAAGAAATGTTCCCAACATCCAGTCTAAACTTTCTCTGGCACAACTTGAAGTTGTTTCCTCTTGTCCTAGTGCTTGTTAAGTGGGAGAAGAGAGCAAACCCCACCTGGCTACACCCTCCTTTCAGGGAGTTGTAGAGAATAAGATCCTCCCTGAGCCTCTTCTTCTCCAGGCCGAGCCCTGCCACTTCCCTCAGCTGCTCCTCACAGGACTCCAGACCCTTCCCCAGTTCTGTTGCCCTTCTCTGGACACGCTCCAGTACCTCAATATCTGTGTTGTAGTGAACACAGGATTCAAGGTGTGACCTCACTAGTCCCAAGTACAGTCACTGCCCTGATCTTGCTGGCCACATTCTCTTGAATCTCTTAATTCAATAACAAGTCACAGCTCTAAAATCTTGTTTTCTTTCACCACTTCAGTTAACAGGGTTATTCCAGTTTACAGTCAGACTGGCTTCAGAGACAGAAGCTCGTTTCACCTCAGTGGAGAGGATTGACCACTATATCAAGGTAGGACTGTAATGCATTCAACTGCCTGTTGTGAAATTTTGGGTTGCTTGTTACATTGCTGGCCTCAGCCACAGTCTGCCTTAATACAGAATGTACATTCATGATCTTGGAAAGGCACTAAAGCCTGTGCTCTAACACTGCAGAGTGAGTTTGTTTTGTGGAGCACATGTATCAGCACTGGGGGGCTGAATGGCCTCAGAGCTGGTAGCTAACTAAACTTAGAGGCATTGCTGGGTTTATGTAAGCTATTGGAAGTTTGCTGACATTCACAGTAAAGAGTGGAGTGTGTGAAAGGGGTAATGTGGGGATTCAAAACATTATTTTACAGCAAAAGGATGGTGTTCTGGCATCCTTCATTCCAAACCTAATGGAATTCCTTCATTTAAACACAGATAACTGTTTGTTACTTTATCTACAAGTAATTCCACTTCAGCCTAATAAGCCTGTTTTTCCACAGCTGTCTTACATAACATATTTCTATATGCTTGAAAAGTCAAGGGAATGCTCTTACTGCAAACATGAGAAATGTGCTCAGCTGAACATAATAGATGGGCCAGGCTAAATGCTTAGCAAGCTGCTCTGATTATCTGCAACCCTTTCTTTGTAACTGGGATTTGTGTGCAGAACTGGGCATAGGTCAGTAGGAAAAGCATAGCCAGGAGAAAGCCTCCTACTGGGTCTGGTGTGTGGGGTGAAAGGCTTTTCCATTTAATGCTTCCTGTGAACCTCAGAGGGAGATACATCTATTTGTTTGGTAAATCTGGGCTATTTATTGATTATTGTTTATTTAGTTGATATTTGTAGCTTTTTTCAAGTCTGTGGATTCAATCTGCAGGTTAAAAAACAGAGAAGAAAAAAGTCCCAAACCTGTCCACTTCCCCAGTTAAATAAATCCTCTGGAGGCATCTAAGTAGAAAATTTCTGCATGTGGAAGACTTGGTGACCACACAAGTTCAGAACTGTGCCAAATATTGTGTCTCTCACGGGGTTGAGATGGGTTTATCACAGTCAGGCCCTTAGTGGCAAAACCTACAGTTGTAGGCTGTTGTTTGGGGTTTTTTAAAAGTTATGTGTCTCATTCTATATCACAATTAAGCAACACAATCTGTGATTTTTGAGAAATTTTGAACTTTAGACAGCCATTTATGAACCTGTAGAAATAGTTTGAAGCTGAAGTGAAGGGTGGGTGGCCAGTGAAGCACCATTCAGGTCCTGGGTCTTACCAAGGCCCAGGCTTGGCTTTTTTCAGTGGGGGCTCAAGGTTGCTGTTTTGAGCACCAAGCTCAAAGAATTGGAGCCCTATCATAGCAGATGGCTATTTTTCTCTCAAACCCCTGGTGTACAATTAATCTGCCTCTAACTAGATGTTGCAGATGTCCACAACTGACATCCCTGTGGGATCTCTCAATGGTCAGTGTAGGAAATGGGTGTCTCTAGAGGGCAATTTATTACCTATTCCAAGTATTTATATTAGAATGAGAAAAATCACACTCCAGAAATGCTGTTTTGTAGCATTTGTAGAGATCTCTCTTTGTAGAGACTATAAAGGAGTTGTCATGGCCTGGTTCAGTTACAGGACGTGAATCCCATGACAGGATTGCTGCCATTCTTTGAGGGTGCTTGTGCCAAATATGGGAAAGTGACCTTGACTTCTCTCTAAACATGTATAAAGCCTTTTGTTTGGCTTTCAGAGGTTCTGCTTTTCTGTTTAATCTGTGAACTTCTCAATAAGTGGCAGAGTGAAATAGCAAAAGTGAGCAGGCTGGAAGGAACTGACTCAGTGCTCCAATAGGATGGGAACATGATGAGGAGAAGGAAGAGGGGGTCATTTAATTATGTGGTGTTAATTTAATTAAGAGGTGTTAATTGGACATTCTCTTCTGTGTCAAAATCAACAGTGGTGACCCTGGCATGGCATAGCAAATGAGGCATAGAAATGCAGCACATTTTGCATCCAGTCTTTGGAGTGCCATGAAATTCAATAGGATTGTGCTGATAAATAATAGGCCTAAAATACATTTTGAATTCTATTGATGAAAACCGCTGTTATATAGAAGGACTGATGTCATTAATGAGGCAACAGGAGGGGAATTAACAGTGTGGTCATTGTAATACAGCAAACTTCTGGACCACTGGGCCCACATCCAGCCAAACAGCTCACCATGAAACTGCCATAAATGATCTGGGCTGAGTCTGCAGGGAAGAACTGCTGAAAGCTGCAGCTGATAATTTTCCTTTGGTGCTTTGTTTACTGGAAACTGAACTTCTGTATTTTTGTTAAAAGACACTTTCCCTGGAAGCTCCTGCTCGAATTAAGAATAAAACTCCTCCTCTGGACTGGCCACAGGAAGGTGAAGTTGTTTTTGAAAATGCAGAGATGCGGTACCGAGAAAACCTCCCTCTAGTACTTAAAAAAGTGTCCTTTACCATCAAACCGAAGGAGAAGATTGGCATTGTGGGGAGGACAGGCTCAGGTAAGGAAAAACACTAAGCAGAGTTAAATTATTACTTTTACAGACTAGATTGGGGCAGCCATAATGGTTCTCCTATGTGTCTGGGTAAGTCGGTTGCACAGGAGGGGCTGAGCACTCTGTCAGTGGAGGTTTCCCTTCGTGTCTGTACATAAGCAAGATCCCTGTAAACAGTAGTGAAAACAAGTTTCCATTTAAAGCAGAGGGATATCCTACTATGCTTGAGCAAGTATGTTGATAATATTTAACTCCCCAAACCACTGACCAGCACAGATTGGTGCCTACAATGTGCTCCTTGCAGCTTGTCTAACTCTCTTGAAAGATTCTGTACTGATGCTGCAGGTAGGTTTGGCTCTGAGCCATCTCGGAACTCTGTAATGTGAAGAATCCCAACCCCTGTTTGTGAGATGACTTAAATCAACCTCAAAATGAGTTTCTAAATAAGTAATTTATATAGTTGTATTGGGCTTTCATGGCAGGGTTCTGGCAGTGGGGTTGGGGCAGCACTCCAGGCATGGCTTCTTTGAGGAGAGATTAGGAGCTGCCCCCACAATTGCTCAGAAGTTTAAATGCTGAACCTCAGAACTTACCAGAGCATTACTTGCCAGGACTTTTAGGTATTTAAAAACTTTCTTAGATGTGTACAGCTTTTAAAAAGCTTTCTCATCTGAAAGCTGTTATGATTCTGTAGAAACACCAGTTATGTTTTTCCTGTCTCATTTTTAGGGAAGTCTTCCCTTGGAATGGCACTCTTTCGTCTCGTTGAACTGTCTGGAGGCTGCATTAAAATTGATGGAGTGAAAATAAATGACATTGGCTTGGCAGATCTTCGGAGCAAACTCTCCATAATCCCTCAGGAACCTGTGCTGTTCAGTGGCACTGTGAGGTTAGTGAGACCATAAGAAGGCAAGAAGGGACTGAGCAATCTTCCAGCTTATACCTGAACTGCAATAGGTGCCTGGTGAGGTGGTAGCTCTCAGGCATCCTAGCTTCTGTTCTGGTTTTGAAACAAAAAAAACCACAAGTGAATGATTTTAGCTGGCCCAATGCAGCACTGGGTGTGATCATCCTGTATGGAAGTCTTGGTTCTCTTTAGATGTGGATGAAGTTTTAGTATCTTTGTCTTCCATCTCTACTCTTGTTTTTTGGCTCTAACCTCAGTGTGCTGGTTATCTGCCTTCCCTGGCAAGGAAACTTAGTGGAAGGCCAGATGGGAATCACCTGTCTGGATGAATTAGCACACCACTGGTTTACCATTCATTGCTGAGTTAAAATTCTGCTTGTTTTCTGCTTCCCCTTCCAGATCAAACTTGGATCCTTTCAATCAGTACAGTGAGGAACAAATCTGGGCTGCTTTGGAGAGGACTCACATGAAGGAGTGTGTAAGTATTATGTGCCCTGGGAGATGGATGTTTGCATTTGACTTCCAAAGCAACATAATCTGTTAGTAGCTACTTTGGAGGTCTTTATCTAAGCTTTCTCTCTGCATTTTCCCCCTTGTTCTCTATGCTTTATTTGACCAATTTTTTTCTTTTTTCCCATGATTTTATCAGACTGATATTTTTTGGTTTTTAGGAACATGCCATATTTTGTGTTTTTTCAGTATATAGAATAAGAGTGCTGCTTCATCACAGGGAATTCTTAGGGTGTTAAAACATTTCAAGTGATATTTTTCTGTATGTGCCTTAGGTGTGCATTCTGCATTTCCGTTTGTGACTGTACATGTCATATGTGCAAATTTATACTGAACTTAAAACCTGCCCTTTGCAAGGTCCTCTGCAGTAAGTCTGGCTGCCATGACATTTCCAGTTCTTTCTCTTGTAAGTCAGGTGGCAGGTATGGCTATGGAACATAGGCTACAGGAATTCCTACAGGGACTAGGTTCACTCTCTTCTGGTGACAAAGATTGTCAGGAAATCTGTTTGTTTGTATGATTTTTGTGCAGTGCTCTAAGATTTTTGCCTCTTCTTTCCCATGCAGGTTGCACAGCTGCCTATGAAACTTGATTCAGAAGTGATGGAAAATGGGGAGAACTTTTCTGTTGGAGAGAGACAGTTACTGTGCATAGCTAGAGCTCTGCTGCGCCGTTGCAAGGTGAGCACAACAGGGAGAGAAATAGCTAGAGATACCAGAATTATAGGATTGAACAAGCCTTTTTTTGTGCTGGATTCTTTCTGTCTGTCAGAGGAATCACACCAATGATTATTGCAACTCAGAGAGGTGTAAGGTTAAAACAACCAGGAAGGCATCTGTAGCCAGCTCCTGTAATGTTCTGCCATTGGAAAGGCATTGCCTCTAAGTGCTAACAGTAGTGTCAGGCCTTCTTCAGTGTCTTGTTACTGAGGAGCATCAGATTCTTCCCTTCTTTCACCTTTTTGTGAATATGAGCCAAGTGTTTTTCTTCTACATGGTGCTCCACTAAACTGTGGTTTCCAAGTGGCATTTGGGACCATACTGTGCCAGCCAAGTGAAAGATTTTGCAGGAATGGAAAACAAACAATAATTACAGTGAGGACTTTTGGATTGAGATTGACCAGGATTCTGGTTTTAACAACCTTTTTTTTCTGAAATGTGACATATTGTAATATTTTAAAGTTCACTCTGCATCTGTTTTTAAAGTCAGACTACTCAGCAGAAGTTACTGCTGTCTCTGCAGTACCTGCACAAAGCACATCCAGTTCAGCTTTGACAAGAAATCACTCCAAATCAGTTTATGTCTGAGGGAAAGAGACTTCTTATCCAGTATAAGAAAGTAATTAAGCCTAGTCACTATTGACTCATTCCAGGAGTCATGTCACCACCAGGGATGTGTCAAATTAATTTGCTGGTAAAATTTGTATTTGAGATTGATCTCAAATGAATATAAAATTGAAAGTAGTGGAAACTTGAGGCCCAAGTCTTAACCCACATGTAGCTCTAGGATGTGACCATAAAATGTAAGTGTCATCCATAGGCTTTGTTGAAGGCAACTACATAAAGAAAACTGAAAGGATACTTGTAAAACCTGTGTTTGTGCCCACAACTCTGTAAGGATTGCCAGTTGTGACAACGCTTGGCTGTGGCCATTCTGCCCACTCTATATGTATTTTTATATTCAGGGAGGGAAGGTGTGACCATAGGTAACAGCCAGGATTCTGTGCTGCTTTCAGATATTGATCTTGGATGAAGCAACAGCTGCTATGGACACAGAGACAGACTTACTGATCCAGGAGACCATCAGAGAGGCGTTTGCAGACTGCACTATGTTAACAATTGCTCATCGCCTGCACACGGTCCTGGGCTGCGATCGGATCATGGTGCTAACACAGGGACAGGTGAGCAGGGAGGTGTCTCTGCCTCCAGTCTGGTGCTGCCATGTGTGCAAACTGAACTGAGGGAGCAGCTGCACTGCAGGGTAGAAAATCCTCTGTGTTCATTCATACCCTTGGTAATAATACTCCAACAGAATCAGTTGCTGCCTGTGACAAGATCAAAGATGGCAAAATTTTTTTTTCACACCAAGTACCATAGAATAACAGTCTGTCTTTAAAAATCTTTTTTGAGGCTTCCTTTGTTAATTCTGAGATGGGTAATAACATAAACATCTCTTCTGGGGCTCAGTGGGAGTTTCCCATTACTTTCATAAAGCCCTGTGCCATCAAGCACACCTGTGACAGATACTTTACCTATTTTTCAGGCTTCCATTTGGGAGCCATAAACAGTTAAATGAAAGAACATTGGGCAAGGCTCTTAAAGGTAGAGAAGGCAAAAGCCCATAGCATCTGCCTCTGCCAGAACCACCAGAAGTTGCTTCCTGTAGGGCTAGTTCCAGTTTTTGAGCCAGTTTGAAGCATTCCAGGTTACAGTATCCATACTGCCTAGTGCCTCATCTAAGGATGAATGCTGTATTTTCTATTCTTTACCATCATATCACAAGTCCAAGGGGTGGAAGTCAATTCTGTGCTGAATTTTACTGACATACTTTACCTGCCTTGTTTGGTTTCAGGTAGTGGAATTCGACACCCCGACTGCCCTTCTGGCCAACGAGAACTCGCGCTTCTATGCTATGTTTGCTGCTGCGGAGAACAAGGTTGCTGTCAAGGGCTGAAATTCAGGGCAAAGTCACTTTAATTTTGGAGAGCTACAATCTCTGCCTGTGGCAGACCAGCTCTTCCTCCTCCTCGCAGATTATTGCCTTTTCATCATTTAATTTTTAGCACAATGTGTCAAGCCAGAGAGTTTTTAAAACCATGTCAGAAGAACTCTTCATGTTTTTATTATTGTATTTATTCCATATTACTAATTTTTTGTTATTAAATGCACTCTACAAATGGCTCAGGGAGCCATAGTTATAAATGTATCAGAGGCCTATAATGAAGCTTTATACATGTAGCTATATCTATACATAATTCTGTATATAGCCTATATTTACAGTGGAAATGTAAGCTGTTTATTTTATATTAAAATAAGCACTGTATTAATAACAGTGCATATTCTTTTCTATCATTTTTGTACAGTTTATGGTACCAGAGATCTGGCTTTATCGGACTGTATCAGACAACGTTTTGTCTTTTACAGTTCATCTTTTCCTAGTGCCGGATTTTCTGCGTGTCTGAGTGGAAGTGAAGCTTTGCAATAGTGTCCTTTATTGTCACATCTTTGTCTAGCGCAGCAGAGAAGAGCTCTGTGGTGTAACTATTGCATTGTAATTTATCAAAGCTATTTGGGGCATCGCTAATGTTCACCACGGCAGCGGCTGCTGCTTCCCATGATGCTTTTCCAAAGCAGGGCTTTTAGTGATCCAAGTGGAGAGCCACTCCTGGGTCACATTAAGGCCTTGTATTTTCTCAGTGTCCTGACACAGTATTTCTTACTGTATCAGCAGAGTTTATTTTAATGCAAGCAAGCCCAAGCTCTTCCTGCTTTGCTGGTCTAACACAACCAAAATCTTACTGTTTGTGGAATGATCTGTAACAAATTAATCATTAGGTTCAAATCATACCCTGTATGCTGGTGGGAAAGCCTTTTCAGAGTTGCTTCAGCTGACTGACTCTTTATCTTGAAGCTGCTAACACTCCTCAGAGGTTTAGGTTGGCTTTCACTGGCATAGGTAACACTAACTCTTTGTTCTCCTCACTTATACTAAGATTAATCAACATGGATATTTCCTGTTTCTTTCTTGCACACTTGTTAAGGAAGCAGTCCTCGACCCCAAGTCTTCTGGAACCTTAAAGGGGTTCCTGTTGATCAGGATGTAACACTGGTGTAGGACATGGTTTTCTTACTGTAAATGACCTACCTCAGGTTACTGGGTCCTGCGTAGTGTGATGCCATGATCACTGTACACCATCCCTGTTTTTTGGGACCTGTGGCCCCGGGGGACACAGTCGTTCCTGTGATAGCTGTGACTTATTGAATGGTCAGCGTTGCATGTCTTTGTCAACTTGGACATTTTGTAGCCTTAGCATGTTTGCAAAATGTCTCATTGAGGCAGAAATCTGAAAAGTAAATAAAACTATTTTGGGTTTTGTAAATTTTATTGGCTTAAGTGGTTTGTTTTTGGCACATAAAGAACTTTGCACCTTTTTGAGCCCTGGGGAGCAGGTTTGCAGGCTTTTTTTTTTTTTCCCTCTTGTCATGTACCATGGTCTGATCTTTCTTTCTTCAGAGTAAAGGTGTTTCTTTAATAGGGGATGATTTTTGTGCCCTCCAGCATGGGGGTAGTTTGTAATACATGTAGAGTAGTACAGGGAGTAATAATTTATAATGCAAGTATTCTTGCATTATAAATTATAATGCAAGTATTATAATGCAATAATTTATAATGCAAGCCAGGTAGGAGGGCTGAGGTCACAGGTGGAAGACCTTCTTAGGCTCAGATTTTCCATTTTCTTTACCTGAAAGCACTACTGCTTATAGAGTGACATGACTGCAAACTCACATAAAGAAGTATTTCTACCTACCAGTACCACAGGCAACTTGTGGCATTAACAGAGCTTGCACTGTAGCTTGAAGTAGCACAAAAAGCATTGTTGTGATTGGTTTTTAACTCTTGTCCAAAGCAAGAATTAACTGGCACAGACCTTACTCTGCTCACAGGCCCGGAGTTTACCCCATGGACTTCAAGATTTCCCTTGAAGGAAATGGGCTAATGCACCTGGTTGTGCATGCTGCTGGGGTCAGTGTGTGGCTTCACTTTGCAGCTAAGGCTGAACTAATGGCAGTCTAGGCAAAAGGGGAGCCATCCTGATCTTATCCTCCTTCTTCTTCCAGGCTGGGACTTCCTCTTCCCTTCCCGATGCCAGAGTGGCTCTTGTGTGGTCCAGTTCAGAAAGCTAACTTGCAGAAAGCAGGAGTGATGTACAAAGAAGGAGACAGGAAGGCACCACCCACAGGAAGGGAGGTGAAGTGGGGCTGCGCTTTTCAGTAGGTGCTGGCTGTAACAGGAGCATAGGTGTGAGAGGGAACTGCTCAGCATTCACTGCCCCAAACTGCTGCTTCCCAGTTACACTCTCCTAAAGAGCTGAATCTTTGCTGCAGCTTTGGTCAGCTGAAACAGCTCAGCAAGGTGTCAAACAAGGGTCTGTGATGGAGCAGGTGAACAGTCACCTGTGAACAGCAGGGATTAGCTCAACCATTTTGTTAAACCTTGGCTACAGCACTGTTACTTTGGAATTAAAAACAGAGACTGACAGAAGGAAACGTTCTTTCTGTTGTGATCACTTCTGTGCTTCATTTGGCACTTGTCTTACAGGTGTACTGAAGTATTGCTGCTCACAGGGGTAGCTGTAATTTTTTTACTGGCTTTCATCCTGAACTACAGGAGCAAGTTGAGGCCTGGCCAAGGGCCCTGTCACTGAAGTGGAAGGAAGAAACATTAATATTTACAAATGGAGTTGAAATATCTGTGTCTTTGGAGCATTCTGCAAGAGGTTGATGAGGATGATTGGAATGTTCAGGAGTTGGATTCTGCTGTAGAATTTATAGTATGATATCCAGAGAAGACTTCATCCTATGAGGAATAGAATAAGACACTGGGACTGGGACAGAGACTTTCTTTAAAGAGATCCTACCCAAAATAACATGGAGATAGCACATGCTTCTGTTCTGGTTTAATATCAGCTGGCAACTATGCCCCACACATCCTGTGGGATGGGGGAGAGAATTGAAAGGGTAAAAGCTAGAAAACTTAAGAGTTGAGATCAAGACAGTTTAATAGGGAATGCAGAAGCCACAAAAGCAAAGCAAAACAAGGTGTTCATTCCCCACTTCCATGGGCAGCTATCTCCATGAAAGCAGGGTTCTGTTGTGTGTAATGGTGACTTGGGAAAACAAGCACCATTGTTCTGAATGTCCCCCCCTTCCTCTCCAGCTTTTATAATGCCATATGGTCTGGAATATCTCTGTGGTCAGTTGGGTCAGCTGTCCCTGCTGTGTCCACTCCCATCTCCTTGAGCACCCTCAGCCTCCTTGCCGGTCGGGTGAGGAGCAGAAACATCCTTGGCTCTGTGCAAGCCCTGCTCAGCAGCAGCTATACAACATCCCTGAATTACCAACACTGTTTTCAGCACCAACCCCAAACACAGCCTGATACCAGCTACTGTGTAGAAAATTCACTTCAACCCAGCCAAAACCAGCACATCTTACAGCAAAGGTTGTGGCCCAAGACCAGCAGGGTGTGTAAGAGGAGAGAGATTTGCCTGGGATGACTGGTTACTGTGTTGTTCTCTGGAATTTCCATTATATCAGTTTTGCTTATTCTGTCCAAATACTGTGAGTGCAGCTGATCCTGGTTCATTATCAAAAGCTTAGAGCCTCTTCAAGAGAATGTGTTCCTCCTCATCTGTCTCATGAGTGGACACGCTGCACTTGCTTGGGACTTCAACCAAAGCACAGGTAGAATTCTTCTAAAATTACCCTGGAGTTAACATGCAATTAGATTGGTGTAATCAGGCCCTAAAGTTGTCCTGGCTTGAACACCTGAGGACATTTCACCCTTATCTGTGGTGAGAGTTGTGCAGGGTCAGATCCTGAGGTTGCTGGGGCTGTGCTTTGCCCATCACCTGTAGATGAAAGCCAGGTCAAGCAGGCTTATTGCATCACCAGAAACAAAATTGGAGGAAGCCGAATTTTTTCAAAAGGCAACTGGTATGAGTGAGAGAAAGTGTCAGAAAGATAAAAGGAGGACATTTGATTTATTAAAGGAGGACATGGAGGACATAAAAATAGCAGGAAGAAATGTTTTTCTTAGTTACAAGGGGATTTATTGTAAAGGCAAAATTCCTCTTTGAAGGTGCTTGAAAAGAACATTGAGAAAGTGCAGGGTGCTGTAGGCAGCAACCAAAGAGCCTGAGTGCTATCTTGTTATTTTTTACTGCAACTGTAGCATGTGTTTTACTATATATAAGTGATTACACAAAGGTTTTCTTTAGCTTCAGGTCGGTGGAGGGTGATATTGTGATTTGTTTAACCCTTGGTTAAGCCAGTAACTGCAGCCACAATGTGCTGAGGCCACAGTTTGTGCCTCTGGTGTGATGATACAGTGGAAACTGAGCTGGAATTTGGTGCAAATTCTGCAGTTGTTAGTGTAAGGTTTGGGAGGCTTTCAGAATGTACCACTATGGATTCATTAAACCCACAACCATGTGAGAAATGTTCCTGTCTTGTCTAAAATATGTGCCTTGGGGCCTCATCAAGCAGTGAGGTAGGCAAAGCATAACAGTGAAAATTAGAGTGCAAATAACTTACAGAAGTGTCATTACATGGGGCAGAGACTGCACTTCTCTTGGGCTGGCGGGAGTGCAAACCACAGTTACTTGCACACACCTTTCTTCCAGCTTGCTGACTCCTGTCGTCGCTATGCAGAGAAAACAAGTGCCTGTACAAAGCTGATAATTTTGTGATTTCTGCCCTTTCCCATTTAGGAAGGCAGCAGTAGAGGGTGTGTGATTGATTACCTCGAGTTCTGGGGAAGAGTAAAGTACATTATGTCTGACCTGGGCTCTGGGGCCAGTTTGCAGTGAGATTTGGAGGCAGGAAACTACGGGCAGCCCAGGGGGGAGAGAAGGGATTAAAAAAGAGGGTGTGTGGGGGGTACAGGGAGAAGGGAGGCTATTTAGGGTTAGCGGTGAGCCCGATGTGGGGGTGTGACCAGGAGGAGTGAGGAAACCAAACTAGTTACCGGTGGGATGAGGGTGCAAGAATCAGCCCTGCTGGAGCCGTGGGGTGGAGGATTTGGGAGCGTTTGTCGTGGAGCTGGGGCGGGGGACGATGGAAGTGAGGCACTCAGGCGGTGCGGTGGGGACAGGAGCGATCCGAGCGGGGTATTGTGGCCATGCCAATGGCCGTGCCCGGAGCAGGCGTGCTGGGATCGGTGTGCCCGGGCCAGGCACCGGGGCTGGGCCATGGGGAGAGGAGGGAAGCTCTGCGTGGGCCGCTTAAAGCTGCCCTGTGAAAAGGGCACGGCTGGACGGAGCCGCTGGCGCGCAGGGCGGGCGGCACGCGCCGATACCCACGCCTGTGAGTGAGGGAATGAACGAATGCGCGAGTGAACGCTGCGGTGCCGGTGTCCGGGGCTGTCCCGGTGCCCGCCTTGTGTCCGGCTGTGCCCGGGCCGGACTGAGGCGCAGCGGGGCGGGGCCGGGGCGCGTGCGCGCGCAGCGGGCGGGGCGGGGCCGCCCTCGAGCGCCCCCGGCGCCCCC